>JAYRBT010000028.1:4645821-4656087 GCA_036023395.1 Myiotriccus ornatus | reverse complement strand
TCATTCTGCTTTCAGTAATAATCAAGTGTACCTATATTTATTTAATGTAATATGTGTGAAATAGTGTATGTCAGTACATGTATACAAAGATGTTTAATGCCTTTTGAAACTTAACTATTGGGAATCTGTTCCCACCATGCCAGGATTAGATCTCAAGGAATATATACTTGGTTTATTTTTTTTTTATAAACTTCAGTTCTTTGTAACTCTCTATAAAATGTTTAGTAACAGAGCAGGTCTCTGGCTCTCAGTGTGTAACTGTGAGGTGTCATAATCTGCCTGATGCAGGTTCCACCAGCACTGCCCACAAGGCCAGCACGGGTTCATGTTCTAGCAAAGTGTGCATTACAAGGTCTCCCAAGATTTTTGAAAAGCAAATATTTTCATATTCTTTATATTATACCTCTTTGTTAGAACACCAAGGGGTCTTTTTTTATAAGCTTTATTTAACTATAAACTGTGAAACATTTTATTTTTTCTTGGACAGTGAGTCCTATAGCACTTAAAAATTTAGCTGCTACCACCTTTGGCAGCGTAGAAACTAAAATCACAAAATGCAAAATTAAAACGTCACAGTAAATATCTGCTTCATTGTGATTCTTGTTCATTAAGAGATAAAGGAGGTATTGTTCATAACGGTAAAGGGATTCATTGTTTCAGTTTACAGTTTACTTGTTATGCCAAACAAAAAAAAATCAGGAATTACTTGATGCATTTGTTATAATGCATGGAGTGTGTGTAGGGGGTGTGTTTTGAAACTTGGTTAGACTGCTTGCATAATTTGCATTTAGTTAAATTAGATTAAAAAAACCACAGAAATTTATATTCTGCCTCCATGGGCCATGTTTTAAAGATAGAAGCCCTTCAAAGTAAATTACTGCAAGGAACCAACCTGTATCCAGCCTAGCAAAATTGATTCAAGGTATCCTGGGGTAATGCTAAATGAAAATGCTGTTTGTGGTGTCAGAGCACACAGACATGGTATTAATGTGTTGGTTCTTTTGTCAGAATGGAAGGAACGGTGTCAAGGTATTTCCTCATAGGTAGGAAGTTAACAACAAACAATGTAACTCGATGGATATTTGCTGAGGATACTCAGTGTAGGATTCCTGTCTGAAGATACACTGATTTTTCAGTCTACTGGAGCTGCCCTGTTTGACACAAGGGGTCTCTTTTAGCAGTCCAGTATCTCTTTCCTTACTGCAGGATAAATTAGGTCTGAGAAACAGTGACATGTGCACTAGTTCTGGCCGTGGGAAGTGTTTTGGGGGCAGGGTAAGGTTCTGTGGTGTTTTGGTTTTTTTTAATGAAGCCAGAGAGATGGAGAGATCTGCTTGATAATAAAGCTTAACTTGAGTGCCAGCTCCGTGCTGTTACAGCATATTACTACACAGCAAGAAATGTGGCACAGATGTTGTGGCAGCCATATCTTACACCCTCCAAAAGGTCATGTCGCTTGTTATTACATTCAGAATCAATATTAAGTGAGCGTTCCAAATTTCAGCTGTCAGTTGAATTTATTGCTGCAAACCAAGGCTGAAAGGTTTTCAACTGTGATTCGAGCAAGCTAACAAATTAATAATACAGAAGTATGTGTGGTGGAGCAGGTCATCCATGTTCCAGCAGAAAAGGAGGTTTAATTGAAAATCAGGGAAATCAGAGACGAGATGTTGAGTCCAGTCACTCGACCATGGGGGACCTGTCGTGTCTGCAAGGACCTGTTGTGTGGTCACTGCTAGGGCAGGTTTGCAAACAGATTAAATTGTATTCTGCATGGTGAGGTGCTACCTGTGTGTGTGTGGTACCTGTAAGTGTCTTATCTTGGCAAGTATTTTGCTGTCTGACACGTGAAAGTCATTTATATATTCCTGTATTCTGTGCACGTGTGAAAATTCTGCTCTTGTGTTGTCATCTCTGGCACAGCAAAAGGGAGCAGGTCTCGGTGGTGGGGAGAGTGGCCAGCAGTGGTGTCCAGGAGAGCTGCAGCTTGGGAGGCTGAGTTTGTACCTGTGTGTTCACTTTCTCCAGGGGAAAGATAAATTGCAGCATCAAAACAGTTTTTGGAACAGAAAAGTTTGTGATGTTCAGTGGGGGTGGACTTCTGGGAAAGAATCTTACGCCTTCCAATATCCAGTGCCTTTCAGTATCCACAGTACTCACAATTCAAGTCTCTCTTGTTTGGGAAGACGTTGGAATTTCTTAAAATGTCTGGATGTTGTGTGCTTTTGGTGCTACTCACAGTATCAGATGCTCAGAGATCAGAATGAAGAAAAACCCCTTGCAGTCTGAGACGTCTCTTATTTTCAGTGGGTGTTAAAGTGACCTTAGCAAGTTGAACAGCACGACTTTCATCTCATTCATCGTGTGTTGTTCTTCCCTATATTCAGATAGTTCCATTCTGCCAATTTGCATTTGCTGAAAGACTTCTCCACAATATGTGCAGTACCTCTGTGACATGCTTTGTTGCTTTTCCTCCTTCTGTTCCAGAAACAGTGGATTTTGCTTCACGTATCTGTGAAGGATTTTCCTCCATTTTACAGTACAGCTGATCAAAATTGCAGCTAATCTGCAGCAATTCCCTTACATTTTGCATAAATTTGATATTATTCATGCTATTTAATGTAAATTCTTCAGATAGAAGTTTACGGTTCTCAAAGCTAAACTTGTGAAAACAAGGCAAAATTGTAAAGGAACTGTCAAATGGAAATGAGAGCAATAAGAGAGGAAACATGCCTCCACATCTGCTTTTTGTGTCCTTTTTGCCTTTTTTTGTACCTTTAAGTTTTAAACTACCTTCTTCTCGTTTGTGCTAGTGCCAAGAGAAAAGCAACAATGCAGAAGTGTAAGTATTGTTGTACATTTCTGCCTTTAGGGGCAAAAAAAAAATTATTTTGCTTAAAAATCATGGACAGGTGCAAGGAAAACATATTACCACAGTGCAGATTTTTGAGAAATAAGGGGTTAATGTGAAAGAGATCAAATGCTGGAGGGGGAGCAATGGGGCAAATGTTTTAATATGCCAAAGGGATTCTGCTGCACCACTGTGCACTATTTTGGACAAAGCATAAATCATGGTCATTTAAAATAGACTGTGAGGATCACAGAGCTGATTGAAGTTATCCTCAGACTGCCACATGACTTACTATTGCAAAACAGAACCAGATTCCAGCTTTCCTGCTGCAGGGAAGATAATTTCTGTCACATCCTCACTGCCATTGCCATTCTTATTCTTCTCTTTGTTTCTGTTTCCTCAGTAACAACTATAGCTATTTGCATTTGCAATGGTCTTTTGAGACTACAAGCCCTGAAAGGATCAGGCATTTGTATGTACCTTCAGTTTTAGCAAAATGGCATTTTCAAACCATTGCAAAAAATCCACATGCTGGTTTTCTTCTCAAACGCAGAAGGGAAGCCATGGAGACATTGAGACAATCAGTGGCTTGTTTTGTTGTTTTTTTCATCAGCACATCTCTACATAGATGAGAAATTTACTTCAGTGCTTAAGTGTTGAAACTGTAGCATAATCTGGTTTTATCTCGTGCTGTCACTTAAATCGAGATAAAAACTTCTTATGTCCCTTTTTCTTTCTGTGTACCTCAGTGAAGTAAATACTTTAGGTTGTATGGCAGCCAAAATCTGGTGCATTAAAATTTACAGATGGCAAAAGGCATGTCTCTTCATCTGCCAGTGTGTGATTCAGATAGCACAAGCAGACTTCCATCCACTTGACCGCAGTAGAGTTGGCACAGCCTTCCTTCTCACTCCGTTCCCAGGCTTGTTGGATAAAGCAAAGTCAGTGATGCTTCTGTGTGAAGAGGAGCGTAGCTTTTAGATCTAAGATAATTAAAAATACTTAAGAAATATTTATGGAAAGATTAATTTTTGCATATTTTGAATTCCGTGGTTGCCAGGGGAGCGCGTGGTGACTCGTTTGAAGTGCTGTCTTTCCTAGAAGATAATACTAACTTGTAAATAATTTACATGTCAGAATCTGAGGTCAGGTACACATTAAAATGGGTAGAACATCTTAATTTCACCACATTAAGTCAAAACTGTAGAGCTAAAAGTATAACAACATCAAATAATTAAATTTGTGTTGGCAGGTTATAGAATGTGTGTTTAACCCCATTAGAGTAAGCACAGACTCATGTGACATCCTTATTATGAAGCTACAAAAGAAAAGTTTGTGGTGGTTGGTTGGTTGTTTGTTTAAGAAATAATTTTGGTAGAAAATTTTTGGGAACCCTTTACTCTCGAGTGTGTGGGGTTTTTTGTATGTTTAGGAAAAAAGTGTTCTTCAGCACTTAGAAGCACACGGATTATTGTAGTTCCAGGGGACTCTGCACACCACAATACATTCCTAGAGCCCTGAAGTTCTTTTCACAAAGGTCAGTTTTTCACTCAGCAATGCACATCAGTCTCTGTAGTCTGGTTTGTGTAAGGAATTGAGATTTCTAAGATGTAGACTTTTGTTTGATGGAGCCCAATGGGGCGCTTGTGTCACGTAGAGCAGCAGTTCTCAAGATTTAAGAACCAGCATGCCACATCAAACATTCAGAAGCTCTTATTATACTGCCTGTAAGATTTTGATTAGTTTAATTATAAATGTTTCTTGTTCTGTTTTTTTTTTTTTTTTACTAACCTGCACATGGGCTGATTGCAGCTCACCAGTGGTGTTTGTAAGACAATAATACACTGTGCTCTAAATTTTGATAACCACTTCTGCAAAAAGATCTGTCTGCCTGCTTTGGACAATTACATATGTTGGTAATCTGCTCTTTCTGGTTTTCTTTTTGTTGCTTAAATATCTCTGTAATAACAATGCTAATTTGTTAGATCAGAGGTGTACCGAAGTGGTAAAGAATCATAAGCAGGAAATCTTGAGCAAACAAGACCAAGTTGGATTTCAAAAGGCAAAAAACAAGAGGACTGTCATGTCTGCAGGCCTGATCAGACTGAGTCTAGTGGCAGGAACCTGAGTTCTGGCTGTTTTCTCTGTTTATAGAGTTTTTGGAGGCAAAAGTGCCTCCAAGTTCCTCTTGCCAACCAACCCTGCATCTCCTCCTGTATAGGAGAGATGTTTGGTTAATCGTTGCCCACAAACTCTCCCAGCTAAACACTTATTTCCCCCCTGTTTCTCCAGCTAGAGGCTGGTAATTCTGCTCTCTGTGGCAGAGTTTGGGAGAGGTGAGTCTGTCCTTTGGGGAAACCTTTTGGACACAGGTTGGAATAAACACTGGTATGGCTGAAGTATTGTCCTTCCAGGAAGTGCCAGACGTGAGTCAGGAATTGTGCATCAACAGCTGGGGTTTTTTTATCTCTTCTTCTTTTCTAAACTTTCTCTGAAGAGAATGCAGGTCCCACTTTCAACTGGGCTCTTTAGGAATATTCTGGAAGCAGTGTCTGGTTTTATAGGTGTTTCTGAGAGCTAAGGCTTTAACAGCCCCTTGATCACAGTAGCACAGGCTGCCCCATGGCAATTGTTCCTCAAGAATTCTGTGATTAAAGATAACCCATTCTTTAGGAAGACTTGATAAGTATGGCACTTAATATGTTTGCTGGGATCTGCATAAGGCTTTCAAAGAGGGGATTCCATACTGGAATAACTGGAGAATGCACAGCTTTCAGAAAAATTGTGTCATTTATTGCACTCCTCTGTGTTACCTCCCCTAAAGCATAACCATGAGATAAAACATCCACCCTTTTTCAGTAAGTGTAATCGCTTGTAATTTCTTTTTAATTAGATTTTTTCTTCTGTTTTGTGCTCATGGGTTTCAGTGTTTAGGCTGATCTGCTCTGAAACTTGAGTCTTGTACCCCGCTCTCCTGCCTTTGACTGGTGTCATCATTACAGCAGGTGGGGAAGGGACACCATAAATTTATGGGAACTTGGTAACTTTGTGGATCATCCCGTAGTTGATAAATGTGAATGACTGAGGTGAAAAGTGTTGAACCGGTGGATGCTGATGTGCTGTTCTGGAAGTTCCTGTGTCATTGTATTTCCATGCTAATTTTGAATATTCGGGGGGGGTGTATTTTTTTTCCTGTTTTTTTTGTTTTGTTTTCTGTTTTCTCAAATTCACTCAATGTTTTCTCAACTAAGTCACATAAACATTCTGCTTTTGGCAGTTCAGCACTAGACATTCACCTCATTTCTTGAGGTGTTTGTAGGCAACACTCCATGCCAAGCTTGAAGCAGCCTGTGTTGTGGCAGTACTAGCTCTGTTGCCAAAAAATTCACCACTGTCAGCCTGTCGAGAGCAAGATGAGACTGATGATGGTTCCCTGTCTGTAGGGAAGTCAAATGCCAAAGATCACTGGGAGGATTTGAAAGGAGAAAGGAAAGCAAATGTCCTTTTTTTGAATTATAATTTCACAAAAAAGGCTCCCAAGGAAGAAACTAAGAAAAATAACTAATTGAAAATACGGTTATCTCTTAAGAGGGGGGGGATGGGGATCTACTGGTAGCGAGGACACTGCATTGAAAATGGTCAATGACCAGTGGTTGCAATTAAATAGAAAATCTAATAGTGGGGTAGTAAAAATGTAAATATATATAGTGTACAGGGAGAGGGAAGAAAATTATCAAAACCTCTAAGAAATGTCTGGGGAAAAAAGGAAAAGAAATTAAGCTTGCTGCCAGTAATGTTATTATTCAGAGACAGTCCAAAATTCTTTCTGTCCCCAGATTACATTAAAGGACTCATAAAAGCAATTAACATGTAGACTATTTTTCTAAGTCACTGGAATTTTCACCATCTAATTACCCATTATGTAATAGCTGGAAGCCAGCAGATAATCTCAAATTGTTGATGCCCTAGGATAATTTAAAATACCTTGGTAGTAGTTGTATTAAAAAAAAAAAAAAAAAACACAAAAAAACCAAAACACAAGTTTTTAAAATGTATGGACATTCCCTTAGCATGTGTTCATTTGAAATAATTTAGTCTGAGACTGAAAATCAAATGGTTCTGATTACCTTTGTGTTACTGGTTTTTGATCTTGTTCTAGTGAGTTAGACATGATGCCTTGTTGAAATGGACTGCTCCTAGAAAAGGAACAGGAGAAAACAGTTGATCCCATGTCAGAAATTTATATTAATTTTGTGGTGCTTTTTCAATATTCATAGTTCAATTTTTTTGCTTTCCTTAGTGTATTTTTGTTATGAAACTACTAATCTCCATACTAGATGGAAGAGCATTTTGTTGGTTTTACTCTAAAGAGAGTTTTCATCTCAGTGCTTATAAACACTGGTTTAAATCACCTAGAGTTTGTGTTTTGATGAGTGCTACTGTTGCCCTCATTCGCTGAACTATTTAAACATAATATAAATAAATACACCAAAATTTTAACAAATGCTTATATACTGGGTGAACATGACTGAAAGCTACACTTGCTCATTAATTTAATACTTAAAATAACTCATCCCGAGCTGCCAAGAACTCAGTTTCCTTTCCTTGATGTTTTGCATTTTTTAGCCTTTTTTTGTGCTGTAATAAGTTCATAAGTGCCCCTCCCCTTTTTTCCCCCATCTAAAAGTAAATCTTTGACAATAACAAAGACAAATGATCCTGATAGGGGTCACTTATTTTCAATTCTCTATTTAAAATCTTTGTTTTCTTATTAGATTTCTGTCTAATAGAGTACAATGAAGAGGGTAGGATGTCCAAAGATTAAGATACTTGTCTGGGAATCTAAAGAGATTTTCTACCCACATCTGCCCTTGTGTATGAATTACTAATTGCATGATACATGGGAGGGTTCTAGGAGGAGCAGTGCTGTGTGAAGGTGCTGGCCTGCTTACCTGTATTCTCAGGCTTAAAAACAGTTGTACACATTACCTTTCAAATACATTTTAAGCATTTTTTCATCAGCTCTACCGAAGTTATGGGTAATGATGAACATTTACTGTAGCACTTCAAGTGACTCTGTACTTAACATTTGGGCTTAGGTTGTAATGCTGTAGGTCAGTCCATGAAATCTGTTGTTTCCTTTCTGCTTCTCCATATTTTTCTTGCCTCTTCACACAACTGAGCATCCAAATGTCACGATGCTGATGCAAACTCCCCGCTTGCTAAAGTGTGTGTCACCTTACATGTGTGATGGCACGTACAAAAGAGGTCGAGAAGAGCATCTTGAGCCTCCCTAAATGAAGTCTGTGTGAACAGGTGTGTCGATTTACCTGCTGATCCAATGAAGTGCTGATGGCTGTTGAGGAGAACAGTATCAGCACACCCTTTCTGCTGAGAAATACACTGTGGGGAGAGACACCTGCTTGAGGGGAAAAGCAGGCAGGGGAATAAGATGCATTTGTGAAGCAGCTCACAAAGGCCTAAGTGAATCATGGGACCATTACAACTTCCCATTCATGAGTTAGGGGATAGGAATTAGCAGAAATATTGATTTATTTTTGGCTTTTAAACCAATACTCCTGAAAGGTGTCAGTGCTCAGACAGCTTCCATATTGGCTTGCTATTTTTTCATCATCTCCGCTTCACGAGTGTAATTAAGATACCAGCTCATGTTAATGTTCCTCAGCTATATCTTGTTTTCACCTGATGACCTTGAGAGTTATTGCACTGTTTATTCATCCTGTGTACAATGTTAAGTGCTTCTCAGTGGCTGATCCCTGCCCTGGTGGGCTTGTAGGCTACACTAGACATAGGGACAGCAAGGAAAAGGACTGGTTCTCAAACGGCTTAGGAGCACGTACAGTTGATTTTCAGTTTCATGGCAGAAGGTTCCGAGGAGTTGGTTTATTTGTTTCTCCATTACTTTTTTTCAATGGCTGGTTTTTTTGAAAAGAGAAATGAATGAACAGGAATATTAACAAAAAAAAAAGAAAAAAAAAACCAGCAAAAATTAGCCATTGCTGCAAATGATTAAGATCCAGTGGAAGAAATGGCTATTCAGTTTTCTGCCAAACTCCCTTCCTGGGGCTGATCCCACTATAAGTTAGTATATCTTAGTCACACACATTCACACAGACTATGTTATGTTCAAGTTCTACACATATAGGAGGAAGCTGTGAACTGTTGAGGGAAAGAAATGTTACTCCTATCGAAAATTTACGACTAAAGCTCAAGAAACTTGTACTTGAGCTGGAAGTTTGCAGCTCATCTGACACCAAACATGCAAGGAGAATTTTGAGGCTAGATTTTGAGTTGGTAGAGAGAGATTGCAGTATGGAGACAGTAAACATTCTGAGACAGAAGCTGAGAAAGATGCAAAGAAAGAGAATAAGTGCGTGGAAGGAAAGTAAAATGCAGATTTGAGAAGGTTGGGAATTTCTACGTTATGCCGAGTGCCACGTTTCCAAGTTCCTCTCCATCTGTGAGTGCTGGATGCAGGCATGCAGGTCAGATCTCTGGCAGACAGCAGCTCTCAGGAACCACTAATCCCCCCTGTCACTCTTCTCTAAATGCTATTGTTCATCTAAACTAAAATGGTCCTAAACTACATGCTGCTGGCATTTCAAATGTAAAGATTATCAAAAGATCTTAAGCTAAAGGCTGGAAAAGATTGACAAGTGCAAAAGCACACATCATGCAGGATTCGTTCCTCCAGGCGTTCACTCATAAACTATTTTCTATTAAAAGAATGAAACATAAGCTGACAACATGAAGACAGGAAGTGGCACGGATAAGCACAACAAATGAAGCCAAAATTACAAAGGTATGTGCACAGTAATGGTGAGGTCGAGGGGAAGCCTGTAAGTATTTCTGCAGACTCTCAGAGGCCTGAAGTGAGAGCACTTAGAGCATTTCTCTCTGTAAACAGATACAGAAAGTGGTTTGATGCAAAGGAAGGGAATAAGGGCTTTGCAGATGAGTCACAGAAGGCCAGATTTGGTAAAACCACCTGCACACAGTGTGATTGTAACAGAGGACATGAAAGGCTCCAGCATCAGCAGGCCAGTTCCTTCTGGATCCCAGCAAAGAGAAAGCTGCCTCTCACACTAAAGTTAGGGATGTGCTGTTTGTTAGCAGAGATGCAATTTTCTGAGTTTCAGGTAATGATGGGACCGTGACAACCAGGATGTTCTTCCAGTCTTTGTCAAGGTTTCACCTTAAGGCAGATGGAGAACTAGTATATGTATCTGTGCAAATCTTCTGCAACTGGAGGTGAGCAGGGTATAATGTGTGCGTATTTCTGATGATCACATTTCCGTATGAAGTCTCATAGAGAAGAGTATGCCCTGTGGGTTTTTGAGGACTTTATCCTGGAATCTTTGAGTAAATGGGTAACTCTGCTTTCTGTTTCCTTC
>JAYRBT010000028.1:4588753-4645721 GCA_036023395.1 Myiotriccus ornatus | reverse complement strand
CTTCCAGTCTTTGTCAAGGTTTCACCTTAAGGCAGATGGAGAACTAGTATATGTATCTGTGCAAATCTTCTGCAACTTCAGTGCACAGCACAGTCAGTTATAGTCAAGTTTTGAGCAGAAAATGAGTATCAGGCTATTAGACACAGAGTAAGGCCCAAATAAAGCAGGACATTTATTTATTAAATAAGATGATATTGGGATAAATAGGGCAATAAGCAATTATCAGATGAAAGGAAGACCAGCTATGTAAAGCACTGTAAGGCAAAGCATGTCACTGGGTCCAGTTTTTGTC
Source organism: Myiotriccus ornatus (assembly GCA_036023395.1). Lineage (NCBI taxonomy): Eukaryota > Metazoa > Chordata > Aves > Passeriformes > Tyrannidae > Myiotriccus > Myiotriccus ornatus. The sequence goes on along the minus strand of JAYRBT010000028.1, from coordinate 4,645,429 downwards.
ACGGTATCTCTGTGACTTGAAATTCCCTGCTCAAGTTGTAAGCACACAGGATGACGTCTGTATTTCTGACATCTGACTGGGATGAGGATTGTCTGCTACGTGTCAAGAAAGATCAGAGACTTTTGTGCAGGTGGAAAGCACTTTAATAATGGCTAATAATACGCTCTGCAGATTAAGTCTCAAATGATACAAAGACTTTTGTTTTTAGATGGCACAGATGCCTTGGAATCCACTGAAGCTTTTGCTTTAGCTGTGAGTTGTGCTTGAACTGCGTCGAGACGCGAGTACGACAGGGAGACTTTCTGTAGTGCTGACTGTACCTTGCTTAAGGTGTCTTTATTTCACGATGGCTTTGCGTGTTCCCAGAATACTTTAACAGTTTCACATAGGTTTAAGTGTCTTCGTTTGGAAAATCACTTGCTGATGGATGGGAACAGGGAAGGCAAGGAAGGGGTTATGGGCAGTGGCTGGGTAGGGAGGGATGAGCTGGATGACCAGCTCTAGCCCGCTTTGCTGTCACCAGCTACTCCATGGGCTAAAGGAATTAGAAGGTATCACCTTCACTCCTTAAGTTCTAAGTGCAGCAAATCTTTTATACTTCCTCATAGCTGTGCTGACAGCACCACTAAAGAAATCGGCTGCGCCTGTGAACACCTCTGTGGAGGTGAGCAGGGTATAATGTGTGCGTATTTCTGATGATCAAATTTCCATATGAAGTCTCATAGAGAAAAGTATGCCCTGTGGGTTTTTGAGGACTTTATCCTGGAATCTTTGAGTAAATGGGTAACTCTGCTTTCTGTTTCCTTCCTGTCTTTCTACTAGAAATGTCTCTATATAGTACAGGCTTCAAGTGACTGCAGTGCTAAGGAGGGCTTGTCAAACACCTCATTGTCAAAAGGTTGACCTTTGGTGATTAAAACCATCTAATCCAAATCTGTTTGCTTCTCCTAAAATACACAGGGTGAAATAAAATAGAAATAGTTTTTCATGCAGTTTTTTTTCTAGCTGTTACACTACTAACATTTTATCATTCATATATCTCCTAATGAAAGTATTGGATGTAGTGTTTTCAATTTCCATTATCAATTCATGTAACTTTTATTATATTTCTAACAAATCTCTGCCTTATGTGCTGATTATGTAATAGAGCTGAGACTGAAATCAAGTAGTCTCACCTCTTGTGCTGCTCCTTAATTTGAGAAAAATAAGAAGGAGCCACAACAAGGCAGTAGAACTTCAGGGAATATCCAGTGAAATCCCTGGTTCTCCCCATCACCTTCTCAGTGTGAGCTTTGTGTGGCTGGGACTGTGTCTTTCCCTGGATTACAGCTTTGAACGTGCTTATTTTTAATAACACCTGACCAGCTAAGAGTTGCTTTGTGAGTGTAAGGCTGTAAATGCAAATTTCTGCTCGACTCTATGATGCAATCAAACAATCTGGCTGCAGATGTAATGATGTTACATGCATTCTTTGAAAATCTGATGTAGCAGGTTAACAGTTATTTGCTGTCAACTGCTGTTGCTGTAGGAAACACGTTTCTTCCAGGATGTTGTTCAGTTATTTTTTTTCCTAGTCTATGTGTGTGTGTATATATATGTGTATATATACATTTATGAAGCAAAATTTATCATTATGAAATAGTGTGGCATTAATTCCAAAGTATTATTAGAATAAATTAAGAAGTTAATAAGCAACACAACACCAGAAAGACAGGACTTGATCAGTCCTTCCAGGTCTTCTCTTCGTTCTGCCCTGGGGTGGTTTTGCACCCTTGACCTCGTCTTGCTCCTCTTTATACAAAACTAAGGCAGCAAAGTATGTGTACCAGAGGGATACAGAAATAGCAGCACTCAAAAGACGTTTTAAAGCAGAAGAATGGAAACACCTTTGGTACCTTTTAAACTAAAGTACCATTCTACTGTAGTTTGTTGGCTGAATAGAGGAGAAACAGTTTTCTTTTTTAAATGGTAGAAGAAGAGCAATTTCCCTTTTTGGGTAGAGTTTGTTGGAAAGTTACAAAACCTCATGACTTAGATGAGCTTTATGCTTTCAACTAACACTTGACAATTTCTTTATTCCCATGTATTTCCAAGACCTGCTAGTAAAGGACTTGTATGTAGTATTAATTAATTTGTTACTAAGTGTGTGGAAATACTAATTAAATAGTCTAAATAGCTCATTTACACACGTATATAATATAGTATTTTTTAAGACTTGTGATGCACTGCGTGAGCAAGTTCTGTGTATGTCAGCAGAGCAGGGACCTCATCAGTGGTTTGAAACTGAGTCGTGATTTGTTTATGTAACATGTTTCTGTTTTCAAGTTTTCTGGCAAATATGTGGTGGCCTTGTTAGGTTTTGACCATAAACATCCAGATAATTGTTAGGTAATGAGAAAACTACAAATAACATGGAAAAGCAAAACAAAGCAACTGTTGTAGCATAGCTATTGTGGTGCTATTTTATTGCTGTGTCCTTGAAGCACAAAAACCAGGTCTTATGTGTTTGACTTTGAATGGACTCGTAGCTTTCATTACCCAAACGAAAACTGCCTTGCAGATATTCATGTTTTAGTTTTGCATTGGTGCTTTCTGACTCACGGAAGACAGAAAAAAAAAAAAAAAAAGAAGAAAATAAATACATGAATAAAGCTCTTTTCTCCAGTTACTGTCACTGTGAAACTAATTCATTGTTGCTTTTCACCTGGAGTAAGTTAAGGGGTGATAGAACTACTCTGGTTTGGATTTGGGGTGAAGAGCAAGCCCTTGTTGTGTAAGGAGCTCCCTGACGTTTTGGGCAGGAACTGTAATGAAAACTGTGCCTCCTCTATGTGCACTTGGAACTGAAAGATAGAAGTGACTGTACATTTCTCTTCAAAGGGCATGTCAAGCTCACTTGCTTTCAGGAAGGAAAACCACTGCTCTTGAATCTGGCATACCTTACTTGTCAAATCATGGCAGTGTGTGGACTGGAGAGAGATTTTTCTTGGCCTGATAATTGTAATTGGTAAAATACTCCTGGTCTGCAGAATTCTGAAACTTGGTATTACTGAGACCTGGAGCAGTGGGCTCCTGCATCTCCTGCTGCACCTGGAATGTGTGGACATTTGGGGTGTACACTTTCTGTCTGCTGTGCTGCTCCTCACATGCCCTGCTCTCCACAGTGGTCTGACACTCTTGGAATTTATGAGAAATCAAATGGATGTATTTTCCTCTGAGAGGTCGTGAAGGCAGTGCTACCAAGCTGAAATCAGAACTTAAGCCGTAAATGTAGGGCTGGTAGACAAGCCAAGTTTCACTGCAGTTCATCTTGGAAGAATCTTCCTAACATCTAGAAAAATTAGACTGTCTAGACATCCCTGCCTTGCTGGTGCAGGTGGAGAAGCTGCACATGATGTCCTACAATGGAAGCTTATTGCAGAGGGTAGGCTGAAGTTAATGAGATGAGGAAAACAGGTGGCACCAAAGACAGATACCAAATGGGTCTTTCATGTAGTCTTTTCCTTCCCAGTCGTGCCATCTCTTTAATTTTGACTGGCATTAGCTCTACTGTAGATTATGCAAACAGTGTAGCACTCACTTTAAAAATAAAAATAATAATAAATCAGCATTTTCCTCCTTGAAAACCAGGTTTTTAGGCATTCTTTATAAGAATGGTGGTGGTGATGTTTATGCAGTTGTGGTTTGCAGAGGTATCTGGAGGAACACCGTGTTCCTCCTTCCAAGTTTCAGAAGGATTTTGGGGGAGCAAAGTGCAACCATCATGTTAGAGCTTTAATTTCCTCCAGACAGCTTTACAGATACAGAATGAGATATCTAAGTCTCAGGGGTTGTAAATAGCTGCAGAAATGTGGCAAAGATAATTTATTGTTGTATCTTAATTAAAACTATAATTAACAAATAAACATTTTGCTAATAACATGCTAACAAATTTTCTGAAAGGTAATATAATCAGAGACTTGATTCCTCTTTTTCATACCCTTTACAGTCGTGTGTATTGGCATAATGAAAAGACTTGTAGGATTGGTTTTGGGTTTTTTTCCTGATATTATCATAGTTAGACTCAGGACCATAATTTCTAATTAAAGACTTGAAAGTTTCGCGGACCCAGAGCAGCTATTGGCTTTTTCTCTCCTCTGTGTGGGTTTTGAATGATTGTAAATGTTCTGTCTGTGGTGGCTTTCTGCAGCCTGAAGTCAGAATATGCAGCTTTTTTTATGTACTTTTAACAGAAATAGAAGGGCTAGATATCTGTCCTGCACTATAGTAACAGTAGGAAATATAAAAGTAATAGTGAAGTATTTCATGGTGGCTCAGTTAACTGACAGCTAGAAATTAGCAGTCCTTTGTAAAAGAAGGAAGGTGTTGTCTCCCAAGGTATTTTTACATATATTTTGAGACAGTAGAAGACTTGGATAACATAATGCATCTGTACAGCAACTGCAAGCACAAATTGGTAAATCAGATTTTTTTCATAATCTGATTTTCACAGATTATATAGTTCTAAAAATATGATTGTTCAATTAAGCCACTTAGTACTGTTTATTTTAAAAATCTTTTACATTTCTAAATGGCTTTGTGATCCTGAGCAAACTGGAGCTCCGGGAGTGTAATACATATTTATTAAATGTTTTGGCCTGTAGAAAATGTTTTCAAAGGCTTTGTTCTCCCACAACATTCTGCAAGTACACACCAATAAAAGCATCATGCTCTGACTGCACAGAGCTAAGAAAAGAAGTGACCTGGAGGAATTAGAAGAGGTGATAGAAGGACATATTTCTGGCTGGCAAAGTCAGGGCTTCATGTTTAATTTACAAAAACATTAAACTTTTCATGTTTAATTTAAGGAAACAGTAGAATGTTGGGATTTATAATCCCAGTGATGCTTTGTCAGTGCTACACGACGGCAGTGGCACGGCTGCTGTTCCGGGCTGCAGATGTATGGAAACATTTTACTAAAAATGCCTTTATTTTTGTCACTGAGGGGGGAGAAAAAGGAGAAAACAGCTAAGGCAGCAACAACAAAAACAAGACATTAGGCATGCACTACTAGTCTAGCTAATTCTAGGGGTGCTATTAGCAGACATTTAGGCAAATCTATTAACATTTAGCATCAGCACAAATGCGATTGCATTCCTACTTTTCCTGTTTCTGGCAAAATATGCATGGCCATTCAAGGGAGGAAAAGGATATTGAAGCCGTTTGTTAGGTAGTACAGCTTAAATGGGGAAAGAGGTTTTAGATAATTAAGTTGAAGGAGAAACTTGACTCAAAAATGTCACTGAAAAAGGGAGTGAGATGTCCTGAAGGATAATGCTCATCAAGTGTTTTGGGTGGCATGTTCTGTGCATCACCACCGACTTTAATTTTCAAAAAAATCTTAAGCTTTCAACTTTGATATTTAACTCTTCTTTTATTTTTATTCTTGGAATCTGGGAATACCTTCTCCAAATGTATACAAGGTAGTCTTTTTTTTAACTGCATCCATTGTGCAGCTTAAGTTAAAAATACTTTAAAAAATATTTTTCATCTTCTAAGGTATACCAGACAACCATACAGCAGGACAGGCTGAAGTGTAGTAGCTGCAGTAATTGTCTTACTTTTGACAGTGAAAAAGGGCAACTGCTTTATTATAAGACATAAAAAAATCAATAGACTACACATATTGTAATGTGCTGCTGTAAATGGGAAAATTCTTCCTAACTCTAGCTTAGTTTTTTTGTGGGTTGACTGACATCATATATCATACAACACAAAATTCCTCTTCAACTTTACAATTGAAAGAAAATATTTGGAAAAACAGTTGTCATGGATTTTAACTATGATGATTTTTTTTTTTTTTTAAGCACTGAAGGGCTCAGCGTTTTTTAAATTCCTGGCCATGTGATCCTTATAAATTTATCATCACTGATATTATGTTCCCTGTTTGAAAAAAAAAAACCAATAAACAAATCATGATTATTCAACTGTTGCTATTTTTAATAATTTCAGTTTGCATTTCATTGGTTTTCTTCTTCTTTGAGCTACCCAAGTAGCAACTTGATATTAGGAAGGAGAATTTGTGAGCCAAAATAGAGGAGTCCCTGTGTGCACTGAGTTATTACAGATACTTCTGTTCCCAGCTCTCCCTGCTCCTTTCCTCAGTGCCTCTAAATGGGGTTAATTTAGTGTGGCCTCTTGGTTCTTTGGAGACCCCGGAGCTCCCAGGGACATCCATAATTCCTGGTGCCTGCTCAGGCACTTCTGGTTTTTCCAGCTGTGTAAAGTATTGATTTGTGGAGAAATGTTTTCTTACCAAGTGTAGCCTGAATCGTTTTTCTATAGTGAGACTACTCTGTGTTAACTTCTGCTTTTCTGTCCCCTACTGCAGTAGATGGGTAGGGCTGATTTTCATCTCCATCTCTCATTTTCAGTTCTGTATATTGAGTTTAATTGATAGAGTTGCAGCAAATGAAATACCGAGCTCTGTGCAGGGTTTTTATAATGTTGATTCAGGAACACGTTTTGCTGTAGGGCCGTGCTGTTAGAATGTCTGAGGTCTATTGTAGCAGAAAGTCGTGGATTTTGACTCATTTTACAACTCTACGCTTTTGTTCTGCCCTTTCCACCTTTACCATTGTGTTTTGCAAGACTTTTCCCCGCCCAGCACCCTTTGAATCCTCCAGCCCAACGGGAGGCTTTGTGACTCCAGATAAGCTGGGTGTCAAGGGCTGTCACCGGGAGGGGCCTTTGGCCAGGAAAGGGGGAACCCTTTGGTGTTGTCACCATCTCCCCACCAGCCTGGGCTGCTTGGTGCTCTCCCACTCCTCCGGGGAGTCAGGCTGGGGACTTGGCTGTGGGGAGGAAGGGATGGTTCCCGACACGGGGAATGGGGGCAGAAGCTCAGAGATGTCCCTGTGAGCCCGTGGGGGTCCCAAATTTCCTGCAGCCACAGAGGATACGGGGTTGCTGACAGCTGGGGAACGAGGAGCTGGAGAGTTTCTGAGCTGTAGTGAGAGGCCATGCTCGCCCTGCACCTTCTTTCACCTGAGCCTTCTCCAGATGAGCCCCTGGCTTAGGTCTTTATTCACGTTTAAACTTTGTTTATATTACTAAATTCAGTGGGGCTTCTGGGTATAAGATGCTGTAGCCATTCTGACATTTTTTAGTAAATATACTGCACTTGCTTGTTTAGTTATTTAATTCCTCAAACAGTGCTTTGTTTTATACTACTTTTTAAAATTTTTTTTAGTAATTTCTTTTTGTTCTGTGAGGAAGGCAAGAATCACTTCTCTATGAACCAGATACTTTGTTACACTAACACATACTTTGTACTTAACAAGTACAGATTTAAATGATTATTTATATAAAACGTGTGAGAATAAATTCTTCCTGTACTTGTCTCTTGGGATTTAAATTCACATTTCTGAATTTTTCTACACACAGCAGTTAATGATTTAATTTGTATTGGTGGCAGTTTAAATCCTGTCACTGCTCAAATGGCATTGACTGCTGTTAAGAAAATGCACAACCATGAAATAATCCCAGATTGTTGTTTTAAAAAAAAAAAAAAGTAAACCAGATTTAAATACTTCATTTCTCAATTAGATATTAATCTTGTAAATGGAACTGTTTAAATGTAAGAGAAGAGTAAATAATCCATTCTTACAGAATCTTTCGGTGTATCTCTTGAAGTCAAATTTGATCTGGAATGCTAATGTTACATTTCTGGGTTTCAGAGGATTTAGGACCTTTTAAACTGTCTTAACTTTTCTCTGCTACCTTCTGACACATTTTGGGAAGGCATAATGAACTTCTGTTGGAGGCAGCGGAATTCGGAAGTGTTCAACGGTGTCAAGCATGATGCCAGAAAGAGTGCAAAGTCTTTTCAGTGATCATAACAAAAGTTGATCTAGAAGTCCCCTCAGTGTTTTACTTCTTTCTTTTTTTCTTTCTTTTTTTTTTTTTTTGAGGCATATTTCCCATAGGAGCTGATTTTCTCCCAGCACATTGCAGTGTATTTTGGGGGTTGTGCTGACAACATCATAGAGAACCTAGAAAATGAAACCCACCTTAGAGCATGGGACTGAAGAGATTGCTGGGTTTAAAATCTTTGAAGAAGAGGAGACTTCTCGTTATAATGAGAAGGGCTAAAGTGCAGTCCTCCCCATGCTGCTGAATTGCAGCACCAGTTAAACCTCTGCATGAAGGGTAATCGTTGGCAGAGGCAGCAACAATAGGAATTATCACCATGTCATAATGGCTTTCAGCTGCTCCTCTGAACCTGCTTGGTGTTTACAGGAAAAAAAAAGTTAAACCAGTAATTTTTCTTTGTAAGAACTCAAAGTATAGAATCTTAACCACATAGGAAGTTTGAAATGTCAGCTTGATTCTGTTGTTTTGGTCACTCGGGACCTGAGCAGACACAATGATGGTGGTGTTGTACCTGCTGTCTTTAGGGTGGCCAAACAGTGGAGAGGAGGTCATGTCCCAGGCCTTGGACAGTGAAATAGTTCAGTCCACTGAAATGTTCCTTCATTTTGGTCACCTTGTTAATAGTGACAAAGCCATTACCACCTGTAGTACATCCTGGGTTTGGTAACTGTCAAGAAGCAACAACAGCGAGCAGGTTAATGCAGAGAGGCATCCCTTAGGTATGTTTGCGTTGGGGACAAGCAGTGAGTGGGCTTGTTCCAGGAAAATGTTGCCAATTTTCACTTCTTTGTATAGATACTTCAGGCTGACTGTTGCTCTTGTTAGAGGTTGTTGGAGTTGATGGCACAAACTGAGGTTCGACTCACATCGTAGAGGCGAACTCTTGCCCAGTGTTCTCATTCTGAACATTCTAATAGTTCTGCAGCCACTGGTGTCAGTTTTTCCTTGGTGATCTACCTGTCATATTAAACATAATATCACTGTAATAATGAAGCCTCCTCTCAGCTTGCTCTGTTGGATCTATGGTAGAGGCAGAAGATAAATAAGAATGGCTAAGTTTTAATAACATTGGTCAAAGAATGAAATGGATACTCTAAACATTTTCTGTTCTAATAATTTATACAGATAGGAAGGATATTGCTGTAGTTGTTAATGACTTTGGGGTTTTTAAACCCATATCGGGGGGTCGTTACTCTAACAAAATCTTAATCAAGTCTTTCATTGGCAATATTGAATTTTAAAAGTTAGTAGTTACTGGTTACAGCATGACTTCGTTAGTATACAGGAAAATCATTCTGTGGTGATTAACATCTATTCACATCTTGGAATGCATTAAAGGCTCTAAATTATCATAGAAATTAATGCAATCTTCTTAAAAGGGTTTAAAATATGGTAATAGATACAGCATACTAGCACCTGCAGCTCAAGGTACCAAAGTTATTAAAGTTGGATATAATTATATTTATTTTGCAAGCATCTAAATGAGGGGGAGAATAAGAAACAAAGTTTAATAAAAATTGAAAAGAATAGGCACTCAATCTGAGATCAAGACAGATTTTTAAAATTTTCTTTCGTTTAACAAATATATTGATATTTCTGATGCATATGAAATGCTTTGTCCATTTTAAAGCTTGAAACCTGTGGTAGAATTGTGATATTCCTTGGACTGACTTTATATTAGTGAACTCAACCGGGTTTCTTGTGATTTACCTCAGTAAATCAAGGAGGGAAAGTTGTTACACAAGTTGAATTTTTCAAGGCTTCTGCTTCTTACCTGTGCACTGTGCACATATTTTTGAAGGGTCACTTGCAGATTAATTTTCCAGTGGTCTAACAGAACAGATGTATGGAAACAAAATATGGCAGCTGTTTGCAACTCAGCTTCTGAGTTAGCAGAGAGCAAGCAGTGGTACCTCAAAGTGAGCAGGAACCATTAACTTGGGGCTGATGTACTGTAGTACTTTGCTTATTTAGAGATTTGACACGTGGATACAGGAATAACTGATCTAAACTTGACTTCAGTTCCCATTCTGCAATTATATTAACAGAACTAGTGAAAGGTTATGATTATTTCTCCCAATGTAAAAGAAAAATTACGTATATATTTATATGTTTCTATTGAATATCTGTGGCATAATAAGTAAATATCTCCTCATTCCTCAACTCCTTATTCTTTAGATGTTCCATTGAGTGAATCCCTGCCTATCTTTAAGATAACAAGAAGACATGCTGACATTTGATGGCAGTGTTCATTGTGCATAAAGTGGAGCTGTACAGCACATGAAGTGCAGAGTTGGAATGCCAAGAGAGATTTACAGATAACAGAAATTAGCAGAAAACGCTCCTTATTATCAGTAGGGGAAAAGCTGTATTTGAAATGACAGCCAGATGCTTGTTTACTGTGATTAGAACGTTAATGGTGATACTCTGTTTGCAGCTCTGGGTGCGTGGCAGCCACTGAGGTCGGGGGGGGATTTTGGGGAGGCTTCAAACGTGGCCTTGCTTTATTTATGTTTATTTTTCCTGAAGTAAAATGATGTCTGCTGCTCACGGTGCCAAACAGTACAAAGTAACACAAAAATGGTAGCTGTTCAGTGGCTGGTTCTGGCTTTTGGTGAAGGGAGTGCTGGGATATGTGTGCTTTGCCAGATGTGGTACAGGAAAGCAAAATCTTTGCAGTATCATTAGATTATCATTCGTAAGTACTTCTGTTTCAATTTTCTCAACAGTTCCTTCAGCATTAGAGGCTTTTAAGCATCTGTTGATATTGTATGATGATCTTAATGAGGTAGAAAAACAAGTGTTTTCTGCATAGGAATGAGTTCAGAATATTTTTGTCCCATTTGGAATCAAGTTAGAATTACAATTTAGTCCTTATGTAGATATCCTTGTCCAGCTGTAACACTTGAGATTTACTTTAGCTTTAAGTTTGGGACTGAAGGTAAGAACTGGAAAAAAAAAGGGAATAAAAATGAAGGGATTAAAAAGATAGCAACACACCACATCCCACAACAAAACAGAAAACAAGCAAAGTCAATAAACAGTGTAATTACTCATTCATTCAGAAATGAAAGTCATGGGTATATAAAGTGGAGTGGCCAAAACCAATAACTAACAGTTTACCAGGGCAGTAATAGTGGTATTTGTATCTCTTTTAATTGGCTTTAACCTTTCCTTTTGTGAGGAACTGTTAAAGAATTAAAGGAGAGAATATTTAGGGAGACAGGTGTGTCTTAGTCATGGTTTGCACCGTTTTAATGAGGCCAAAGCAATAAAGACTCCCAACAGCTCCTGAGGTGTGGGTGATGAATGGCTGTCTTCCACTGATGAAACACAGTGTTGTGCTTAAAAATATGAGTTGCTGTTTAAGTATGAAAATATTAATTTATTCAGTTAGGAACTATTCTTGAATGATTTATTTCTTCTCAGGAGTATGTGTGCAAATGTATTTGAATAAAAATCAAGTAAGTTTTGCTTCTTGGCAAGAGGAAAGTTGAAGTGGCTGGATTAGAGAAAATGCTTTTAAGGTGTAGTAGATTTGGAAATAAATAAATAAAACATGTGCACAAGTGTTCAAATACATTTACTTAGGAGTTTAGGCGTGTCTCCAGTAAATTGATCATTAATCACGTGTAGCAAAGTTAAAATGAGAATTTAGCAATGGCCAGCTGTGCCATTTTGCTAATGCAAGGTTAAATATGTGGTGGATAAGTAAGTGCTAGTCTTAGTGGAAGTGTGGACAGTAATTATTGCCTATTGATTATCCTTAATGGCTTCATTTATTCAAGGTGTTTGTCTTATTTGATGTGGTGGAAATCTACTGTGCATCAAGCATATAATTGAAAGATGATGCTTAGGGTTTCTCATTTGATGATCCCCTTATGATTTCTTATTTTAGGCCTTAATTTTTTCCATTTTGGTCCATTTTATTCCCTTGAAAAGTACATGAAGTAACAATCTGAGAGTGGACAAGCAGCAAGTCCCCTGCTTCACATCCACATCCACATTAAAGTTTATGTTCTGAGCTGCAGTATCTAAAAATAGAGTTGGTAAACACATGTATGACTGCTGAGTGTATTCCTCGGGGAAACTCAAGTTGCTCAAGAAAGGAATAGAGCTCCTCTTGCACACCATTTACAGGAGAAAAACCACTGTCAAAATAAAATAGGTGTTACTTTTTGTGACACACAGCCACGTTGTTAGTCTGAAAGTTTTAGTAACAGCTCACATTTATATATTTTTATGATGCTTTTAAAATAGTGAATTATGAACGATTGAAAATACCCTCCAGCTTAATTGAGAACCATTATGTCTAGTAATTGCCAGTGATTTCAGAAACAGCCGTTGTTCTCTGGCCTATTAACATAATTTGAATTTTTTATTGCACTTCATAATTATCTGTTGGAGTTAAAAAACAGGCCCATTTACTGAAGTGTTTAAGAACAAAAGCCCCAAATGGGCTGTATTGTGATGTATTATTTCTATTAACCGACCTTGCTGGAACCGTTTTGTACATCAGTTTTTGATGGGGTCGTGACTTGTGATAGAAGAGGAGGGTGGATTTTCTAGTTTTCATTTCACTAAGTGTAGGTAAAAAGGCATCTTGTAAAATTGTCTTTGACTCTTTCTTACATACCTACCCCATTTAGTCCTCAATACCACTCTAACATGATTTCCATGATAGCTGAGAGGAGCACTATTTCAGTCTTACATACTTTACAAATTTTATCTGTTCACTGTTACAAATTGTCAAAGACAGAAGGAACTTGACCCCTGCTTAGATTATAACATTTTTATATCAGGACTTGTTTTTACTTCTGTGATTTGGAGTGAAAACAAGCTCCTTATCTCTCTCTTAGATTTCTGTGTACTTCAATAAAAGAAATCACTGGTTTTTCCAACCCATGCTCACTTGCAGCATATGTGATATAAATGGCTCCAGTGACAGGAAGATCTCCTTGTTGTTCCTATTTCTGTCGTCGTTCTTTGTAGAAAGGGTTTTAAGCAGGTTTATCTTCTTGAGTGTTTAGACCTCGAGCCTCCCTGTAATCTTCTCAATTAGTCCCTGGGGCTGTAGAGAGACAGCAAAGTGAAGTTCTCTTAGCAGCTAAAATTGCAGGTTCATGTTAAAATTAAGGTTTTAAACAATCTGGTATTGGAAGGGGGAAAAGAGGTAAAAAAAACCACATGGAAGTCCTGGACTTTTGGCTGATGGTAAAGATAGTGAAATGTGTGATCAACTTTTCAGAGAGAATGGTAACTTTCTTTGTAATCCCCTGGCAGGTGATGTGCCAGGCTGTGTCCACTGCTTCTCTCTGTAGTGATCCTCTCTGTCCCACTGATTTCATCCACATTCTCCTAAAATCCATCAAATGCCGTGTTTGGCCTTTTTAAAGCCCTGATGGGGAGTCTGAGAAGATCTGGGGGACAGAGGACGTGAGGGTGGGCAAGAGGGGACAGGCTGCAAACCACTCTGACCTCAGCCAGTTGCTTATTTAGGGCATCCAGCTGCTGAATAACTTCACCATCATCTGTTGCTTCCTTCTGTGGCAGAAACACTGTACATTTCCCTTTACATCCATAACCAGAAAGCACATACCAGGAAATTGGTACAACTGTTGGGGGAAAATGGTACCGATGAAAAGAGAGTCTTTGCTATGAGCAAAGAGAAGCAGCTCCTAAGCAAGTTTTGTTTGTTGTGTTTGGTTTTATTTTGGAGGAAATACTTTTCTAATAAATTGACAGGGCCCACCTGTAAACCTGAATTCCAGACATGAGCTTTCTGCAAGCTCTGAGTAACATCCTTGTAGCTGAAAGGACTGTAAAAATCCCGTGCATGTGTTGGCCAGTGGCAAAATTTAGATTTGAATAAACCCAGAGCTTTCTGAGGATTAAAAGGGCTTTTTTTTTTTTTTTAATTAATATTTCTTCAGGAAGGTTTTACATAGGTGAGGTGGAATGAATTTCTTAATATGTAAGTGTTCTCCCATCATTAAAAATGATGTTATATAAGTGTGATTCTTCATGCTTTAGTGTAGGAGGCATCTTTTGGAAGACTAGGAAAGAAAATCACACATTATCTTTTGTTGTTAGTTAAGCCTAAACGAGGAATCTGGAATTGTTATACTGCCTTTATGATGGTTTTCACTGTGAGCTCCTGACTGTTGTTGCTGAAGAGATCCTTACATCACATTGGGAACTCTACTGACTGGTTTTGCCTTGCAGGACATACTTTTTAATACCTTTTTCTTGCTTGTTTGTTGGTTTTTGGTTTTGGGGTTTTTTTTTGTTTGTTTTGGTTTTGTTTAGTGACATCAGTATCAAGTAAAACATGTATCTTCCTTCTCATGAGTAATGAGAATTGTTTTCTGAAAATAACTCTAAAATCAACTCCTAGTAGGGTTAGGACACCACGTATCTTAATGTGCATACAAACACATACTTGTGTTTTATCTGTGTGTTTGTATGTGTTCATATAATACCCATATATGTAGTATACACCCAATTCTCAAACATTATATGGATTTTTGTTTTCCTGTTACTTGCAGCAAAGGAAGATCCTTAAACTGGGGCCTGACAGACCCCAGTGAAAAGTTCTATAGGTATTGTTTTTAAAACCGAGTCTTGCCGTGCAGAAGAAAAGTCAAAGTTTTAAACATTTTCTTTGTGTTATGCACTATAATTGTATGTTGGTTCAGGTGTATGTCACTATTGTTATGTATTGCAGAGGATGTTGTTCTTCCCTATTTCTCTGCCTCACAGCTTGCAGGTGATGGCAAGTAGTGCCAAATTAGACATGATGTGACCTGAGATCTCTGTGCGATTGTTTCATCTGGATGGGAGAGGGAAGCTGTCAGTGTGATGAGCATGGGACCAAGTTTTACACTGAAACAATTGATTTTCTTCATATATTTATTTGTGACATGCAGTTATAAACACACAGTTGAGCCACCTCTTACCCTTAAATTGCAGTGTAGGTGAAGATTTAAATTAATTAACTGGAGTTCAGAAATTCAGACGAGTTACAAGTTGCTTTTATGGTGTGGATATCAGACTTCAAGGGTGAAAAAGAAGCAATCCCAGATATCTTAAGTACTTTTTAATGTTCTCTGTCTCCATTGATAGCCTGAATTTTTGACAGCAAAAGCATACACAGTTCATCTTCCCTGACTGCTTTCTCCATAAGTCTTCGACTGAGTTTAGTTATGACTTATAGCTTGAGCATGGCATTTGGGAAAAACAGAAAAAGTAGTATAAATGTAAATGTGAAGAGCTGCAGCTCATTCTGTTTTTGAAATTGTTGGTGTGAAAAGAACTCAACAGTGTTTTATTTAAACAAGGTCTGCTTCAACCTTGATTGACTTGCAGTAAATTGCCTGGTACGAGAGGCAAAAGGAAGTGGATAGAAAAATGGCAATCAACACCAAATGTTTCACATATTGATTGACAAGCACCAGAGATGTGCTAGAGTAAGATAAATTGGCTAACAGAGCCCATCTTGACAGCTCCTGAGATGGGAAAATTGTTCCTGTTAATTTGCTGCTGGGACCTTGTCATTTATGGGGATATATATTTGAGTGCCTTCTAATGGTGTAAACAAACTTTGGATTCCTAAGTAGCATATTTCAGCTTCAGTTGCTTTAATTTCTCTCTGTCCATGTATTTCTGAGCTGTAGTTGTAAAGTGCTTTAAGACTGAAAAGATGAGAGAAACTGTCATTATTTTAAAGATACAGTTCGTGCTGAAATACAGGCTGGTACATTCAAGCTATTCTGTGGCCTGTTTGATTTCAGTGGGGTTTTTGCTTTACTGAAAGGCATGGAACAGAGCCCATTTGTTGTAGAACAACATGAAGAGCATGTGTCTTTATTCCTTCGTTCTGGCAACTTTATAATGAAAAGATTTCTTACCTTTTTAACATATCTAGTTTTGTGCTTCCAAATGCCTTTTAATCAGGTTACAGGGGTTTTTAGTACTGCAGAGTGAAGATCCCTTTTCCACATAGTAGTCTTTCATGTCTGCGATTTCTTTTCATTAAAAGGAAATGTTATCTTTTTAATTTCCTGTGTTGCTCTCCCAGAGTGCCATTAATTATGGCAATATACAACTCTGGTAAAATAATTAATGGTCTGATAGCTGTTGTGTTGCAATCTGCCACTCAAAGGTTTTATTTTGGCTAAATCTTTCCACATCAAGTGAAATTTGACATAAACCTTCTCACTTAAGAATAAACATTTTTCAGTTCTCATGTAAGCAAAGCGAGCAGATTCCAGTACTCATCTAAGATGTGGCCCACAAACAGTAAATGATATTTTTCTTTCTTCCATGGTTTATATTCTGTTTCTTTATTTGAGCCTTGTTCCCAAACTCTGAACTAGAAATCAACTTTACAAAGCTGGAAATATTTCAGACCTTGTTCAGTGCTAGGTGAGAGCGATATTTTATCTGCTTATTTGCAAGTGGTTTGGTAGCTTGTCCATAATCCTGTGCTGGAGTACTTTGTGTGTTCCATGTCTTCTTCAGGGAACAGTTCGCTCTACCAGAAGACATTAAAGAGATTTTAAAGGCCTAATTATGCCTAGCTGCTTATTAGTGGTGGTGTTTTACTTCTCCTTTGATTTTAAACTGCAGTTCAGGTCCAAGCTGTGTTCCTAGACCTGAGCACAGTGGATCATCCTGCAGTGAATGAACGCAGCAGCCTGGTATTCCTGTCAGGAAAAGACTGCTGCTGGGGGACTTCTCTCTGTGCAGAAGCTTTTCAGGCCTCCAGAGTGAAATCCTGGCTGTGCTAAAGGCAAAAATTCAGTTGGCATTGAGTCACAGGGAGCTGAGATTTCACTGTGCTCTGCAGTTAAATGCTGGGATGGTTCATTCCTGAAGGAGGACGTGCACCAGGGCCTGGCAACTTCTTGTCAGGGCACACAAATGTTCAGTGGAAAGTATCCTGACAGTATAAAACCACTCATTAAATGTTTAAGAAAAAGAGATGTTTAACTACCTGAAGCACAGTAAGACACAGGGATGTTAAATGCTGACACGCTTACTGTGTCTTGAAAAATTCCACCAGTGTCAGGAAGGACTGAAAAGTCAAACCTTTAGTTTACTTGTACACCCAAAACTCCTGCTAAGTCAGTAAGAGTGGTACAAGAAATGCAAGAGTGAATATTGAGAGACCAGATGAAGCAAGAAAAATTCAATTCTCAAGATAATATCATGTAAATGTAAGTATCAGCATCAAGAGTAATGGAAGATTAATTCCCATCACCCCGATGCCTTTCTGACTGCACCTCAGTATCTCCCAGCACTAAAATATAAACACCTCTAGAGTGTGTCCTGGCAGTGCAATAATTCAGAAGGGTGTTCTCCACACATTTAGAAAGCAAAGAGAAACACCATTTTAAGCTGTAGGTGGAACTAAGAAAAGTAGACTTGAATAGCCTGAAGCAGAATTAGCCAGAATTTAGCACTGGCACATGATAAGAGCCGATTTTAAGCATATTATTTAAATTATTTGCCCGTTTACATAACACGGATCATGCAAAGTCTTGTTTTTATTGCACATTCGTTCACCAGAAATTAGAGATGCTTTTTTAGTGGGCTGGAAAGAGTTAACACAAACCCCCTCATCATTATCCAACTCCCACCAGTCAGTACTAACTATGTACAACTTCTGCAGATTTCGTTAAATAATTACAGGTTGGAGTTTTCTCATGTTTGTTCAAGACAGTGTTATTTTTCCCACCTATTAGTGGCTCCAGGCACTTGAATCTCTAAGCGTTGCAATGTTCCTGAAAACAAATGTCTCTAATAGACATAAAGCCAACATCAGTCAGGAGGGTACACGGTGGAGATGGCAGGAGTTGCTGCTTTAGAAATATTTAGAATTTCAGTAAAATAAGGTGAAGGTAAACAGAAGGTGTTTGGTTAGAGGAAACAAGTTTGTAGCACAGCAGAGTCTGAACTCCCGGTGTCCCTGGAGACTACTCCTGGATTTATCTCAGGAGGTAGATTTCAAAGGGGGCTGGTAATTACCTACCTAGGACCTAATTACAACCCCTTCATTAGTGGAATTCCCTGACATGAATGCTTAGCTGATAAGATTGATAAATAGGGCATTTTCTTTCTTCCCAATTTTGAAAAGCTGCACATAATTATTAAGTTACTATAAAGGTGTAAATTCATTCACATATGGTTGTGAGTCTCCCAGTAAGTTGCTTCTCAATACATCCCTAATCTTAGAACGTTATTTTTGTCCCACAAGGAACAGGCAGTTGATGAGTTGTTGTAATTTAATGTTAGTTATAGTTAGTTCGGTAGAACCCTTTTTTTAGGGAAGTTAAGTTAGTGCTGGTTGGTGTGAGTTCTGCTCCTGTGGATTTGTCTCTGTTTTTACTGCCTGAATCAGAGGTCGGGTAATATTAGAGAAGACATTTTGACTTTATGAGTGATGGGAAAAAATCACTGAAACAAATTACTGTTTTCCAGCTATGAAGGTATCAAACATATGCCAAGTAATCAGCTTGCTGGTGTAATAGGTTCATGAAGGAAAAGGGTTTTCTAATCTTATTCACTGGTGTTTTTCCCAAGACAGCAACAGCTTTTATAAAATGAGACTTGTAACTTCTCATTACAGAATCTAATCTGCCCAGAAGACATTGAACAGCTGCAAAACCCTAACATCTTCTAGCTGTAAATTGCTTTTATTATTTATCTTTGTTTAACTAAAAAAGAAAGGGACATCACATGATTTAACAAGACAAGAATTAAATGACATTAGCTTTTGACAGCAGCAAATTATTCCTTTACATACTGAATTGGTTTAGATAATTTTAAAGTCATGACTGTCTCCTTATTTTTAATATCCAAATTTCATAAAACTGATACATTTTGTAGATGGATTGGTTAGAAAAATTAATTTAACTTTAACACTGGAAGTCAGAAGTGATTGATTTCTAAGTTAGTCTCATTTTTCTGCATAGATTTTAGTAATGATAATATCTTGCACTGGTACAGTGATTTTCATATTCAAAGATTACGCATGTGCAGTACTTCAGAAAATATTAACCACATACAGAGGTCAAATGGTTTAAGGAAGATAACAAAGCTTGAACAAACTAGTGGAATGGATCTGTAATAAAGAAAAACCCAGAGACCAGGACTTGCTGGCGGTTGTTCATCTGTCCCTTTTCTATCATCTACAGTTCTCAAACTGTATTCCTGGGTGTGCAGTAAATGGTTTTACTTGAGAGAACACTGAACAGAAACGTATGAATATGAATATATTTAAATGTTGGAGGCTTTTTTCTTAACAGAAACCATTTTAAAGTTTTTCATAACAAGTTTTGAGAAAGCTGGTTCACTGTTATGTAAATCACAGGTGATGACTTCCTATGTCTAGGTCTCTTTTTTGTCATTCTCTTAATTTTTTCAGAGCTGTCCTCTGTCTTTCCCTGGTATGATATGATGGTAGCAGCTAAATCCTTAGCTGCCCTGACTATCATTTTGATGCAGAGAAATACCTAAAATCAACAAACAGGTCTGGGCAGAAGTATCAGCCCTGTGCTTTTAGAAAGACCTCGTTTTCTCCTTTGACTCTTGTGAAATAGGCTCTGTGAAAACCTTTTTCTTAGCTT
This sequence comes from Myiotriccus ornatus, assembly GCA_036023395.1. Classification (NCBI taxonomy): domain Eukaryota; kingdom Metazoa; phylum Chordata; class Aves; order Passeriformes; family Tyrannidae; genus Myiotriccus; species Myiotriccus ornatus. The sequence goes on along the minus strand of JAYRBT010000028.1, from coordinate 4,625,882 downwards.
GGCTGGTTTTGTGCCTGTTTGCTTTCAGAGATAGGAGCTTCAGGAGCACTGCAAGTACCTTTCTTCGGTGATAACTCCCTGTCATCCAAATCCTGATTTATATCTTTCTCTTTTGCTGTTTTGAAACGTGTTTGCCTTAGAGGGGGGGAAAAAAAAATGCAGCAGGAGTTTAGGCAACAGAAAGCAACGATCACACGTTGTTGGATTTCTTTCCCTCTTTTCCCTGAGTACTTCATTTGGGGTTTTTGTCTTGTCAGCTGGAAGTGCAGCCTGTCGAATGAAGGGTTAGCCGAGTGCTCTGCACGGCTGGCTGAGCATTGCTGCCTGCTGATGGGGTGATGTTGGGTGCGGTGCCTTGTCTCTCTCCTGGGAGCTGGCAGCACAGGATTCTTGGCTCTGGGGGGAACATCTTTCTCCCCTGAGCCCAGCTTTGCCTGCTGAGGCCCTGCCAGCCTCTGTTGAGTGGAAGCACAAGTGCCAGTTCAGGTCCAAAACCATAGATGTGTTGCCCCGCCCTGCCCTTGTCAATTAAATGTAATAATTTCACCAAGTACAAAATATTTGTATTCCCTATGCCAGTAGGAGCAAGATGTATTTAATTTATTAAATATAACTCTGCATGAGAGTACCCAGGCCATTGGTGAGCCAAGCTTTGCGTTAATTTTGGAAGGAGAGATTTTTTTTCTCATGCAGAAAGCAATTCTGGTGGGGAGGAAGAGGAGAGTTTGCTGAATGTGCTGCACCTCAGGAAAGTTTCACCTCCATCAGCTGCCGGCTTACTTTATAGTGCTTTGCACTGCAAAAAACATGCATCTTACGTTATCTAGTTGTTTCCTGACACATTTAGGAGCATTTCTCACTCTTTAAAGTGCTGACAATGGAGGTGCTTCACTTAGGCTGACTTGCAAACGTAGTGAGAACGTGTTGAGCGCTGGAGGAGGAGAGCGGTGAGCCTGTCACAGGGTCCTGCCCGCGATCCTTGTACTGATTCTGTCCAGCCTTCCCACTGTTTCCTGATGGAAGGGAGCAAAGGAGGAGGATATCTGATCCTTCTCTTTAATCACCTCTCGTTAATATTCAGCCAATGCCATTTTTAGATAGCCTTCTCTGTATAATTTTAGTAAATATGAGCAACACAGCAACTGCAGTTAACGATCCTGTCCATCATTTAAGTCACTAACATAATTTTAAGCGAATACTTCACACAGGGTCCTATATTTTGTATTGGTGTAACATGAACATCAACAGCTTCAATCAGTAAATGTCAAAATCTTGATTGCCAATTAAGTGTTTTACACGGCGTTTCTGATGCCATCACTTATGGAGAAACAACTCATCTGCTTTCACTCTTTACTTCCTTAGCTTCCTGCATTAATACTTTAATGCTAGTACATCCTCCAAACAGTTATTAAAAAGTTAGCATAAGGTTTCCCTTCTTTCTGCATCTGGTGCATCAAGGACTGAACAGTGAGACATTGATTTGTATATTTTTTTCTTATCTCAGTCCTTATGACCAGATCTGTAGAACAAAGGGAAGTTTATTGATAGGAATATATGTGACTGACTGTAACTATTACAGGTCATTTATGTTTACTGTCTGCATGACTGGCAGGTAGCCTGAGAGAAAGTACAAAAATGTTATATCATAATCCCTTGATTATTAAGATTACCAGCTGTTGAAAGCTGTTGAAACTTGATTTTGTTTATAAAAAGCAAACATAGGAAGATGCTGCCATAATTTACCAATGAAGATAGGCTACTCAGGTATGTGAAATTCTCAGTGACATGCTGAAAATGCATGGGGTTGAACAATCTACACAGATGCTTCTTATGCATGTTTAACCTTGGAAGAGAGATTCTCCTGATGGGAAAAGTTTGAGAATTCCATTGCAGATACAATAGGCTTTGAGATCTGTATTTACCACCTGTGGGATTCAGTTATTTTCTAGTGACAGGAGTTACTGAAATGGATAACTTGAGGATGTAGGATGGCAACACACAGGTTTTCATCTTCTCTCCAACCCAATTAATGGCAAGATGGCTATTTAAGGAGTCTGGAGTGACCTGTTGGACCTGTTTAAAATCATGTATCTTTTTGAGTATTATTTATGTCTGTCTAGATGTGTGTGACTAAATATACTTGAATATGTAAAAATTAATATAAATATACAGGCACACATTTTTGAATGTGTGTTTACGTGGTGACTGCTCAAAATTCTAAAATCCCAAGGTTTTGTTTTTTTTAGGTTCCCTGCTTCCTGTCATGCCCCATGGTGTATTATACAGGCCAGGGTTTCACACACACACATGGACTTTATTTATCCACAGAACTCCACAGGTCCTTTACAGGAGCAGGAAGAACAGAGAGTATGCAAAGTGTATTTCAAATATCCTTCAGTAACTGATAAGCATCTTGCATCTCTTCTTCGATTGTGTCTCTTATTTATGTATATTCATGCCAGGAGTGATTGCAGGCAGTCTTTTTTGCCTTTGATATTTTTCCTTCTGGTGATGGTTTTGGTCTTTCAGGTCAGTGGCAACCAAAGTATCTCTTTTCCAAATGTGTTATTGTGATTAAGTTGAACAGAATTGTAGCTGTTTTACCAATTTCTGGGCTTGAAACAGTCCTCTCTGTCACCCCATTGCTGCGTTGCACCATGACCACACTTGGCCTTCTTCAGCCTCTGTCTGGCTTTAATCTCCTTGTCCTTAACAAGGAGATTAAAGGAATTCCTCACACCAGTGTCTCATCTCCATCCCAGCTTTTGAGCAGGCCTTCCTGAAGGTGGTTGCAGAGCCTGTGGCATCATTAGCAGCTCTGAGCATGGCCTGGTTTCTGAATGTGGGTTCTACAGCAGATTTTAAGCCTCTGGGACCTCAAATGTAGGAGTAATTGAGGAACAGTTTCATAGAAGTTCCTGGGCTGATATGGAAATGAGAAACTGATTTAAAAAGAAAAGGGAATTTAAGTGATAAGAGGATAAATAAGGTCCTTGCAGAATGAGGTGCCCTGTGGCATGGAAGCCCAAAGCTAGCCCAAATTTGAACTAAGGAGAGTTACCAAGTTTCTTCCTTCACTCTAAATAGTAAAATAAGATAAATGACAGGAGAAAGGAAGGGGAGGAAGGGGAATTTTTTTTTTTCCCTTCTTGGATGCCTGATCTTTTTGAAAAATACCTTACAGATGCTACATTCAGTATCTTAAAAGTCTTTTTCATGCATCAATATGTGCTGTATGAACATGCATATGAACAGATATTGGAAGAAGAGCTAATACATTTTTCTATTGAAAATGTAATACATCAGCTTTATGTCTGGTTTCCCTTTCTAACATTTGTATCTGTTCTATCTTTCTTTGAGTATGTTACACAATTACATTATTGCTGTCGCTGGAAGTATCCATTACATAGGATTTCTGTCAATGCACAACTAGATAAAAACATTATTCACAGAAGCTTTAACATATTAACATATGAAGACTAGACACAAATTGTCGGAACTTCTATTGACATTGTGATTTAAATGTTGAAAACAGCAGTGTAATAGAACACTGATGTTACCAGACATTGCAGGATGTCTCACACACTGTAGGGTCTTGCAAATCCCACTGGGAAATGATGCAAACTAAGAACCATTTCAAGAGATGGGGGGAGTTCACAATACAACTGCTGAGGTATCTGTAGACACATGAATGGGTCTGACAAAGAGCTCAAGTTTATAAAACCTGTAAAGCTTAGTCTGTCCTTCTGAATGGTTGGTTGGACTTATTTGACCAAGATATTTGTATTAGACAGTATGAATTTTTCTCATTATTTCTCACTTAAGAGTATGTAGTAACAAATAAATTGCATGTATCATGCTCTTTAAAGCCTAACTGATTAAATCACACTTCTCTTTGGTAGTTTCACAACCATTCTCTCAGCTGTGGCACTGCAGATAGTTACCCTTTAGATGCATTTCCTAAGGCAACAAAAGCTTAATAATGTTTCCTCTTCAGTAATTTTTCGACTCAATTCCCACCAAATTTTACAAAAGATTGGGTAAATATTGTAAGATATTCTGAGTGTTTCAGGAGCTGAGGGTAGAGAGAGAAGACGTTTTACTAGAGCCCCACAACAGTAGAGGGAATGGCTGTAGTGGGAGTTTAATGTTCAGTAGATGCCAAAAATCAACTTGGTAGAAAGATCAGGAATGCCCCAACCACAAGAAAAGTTTTAATCTAGTTTGGCAGCTTATTAGGAAATCTAACCACAGGACAGATTGGCAATGGGTTCTGGTGCTCACAGACATCTATGTTTTCCAGTTAACATGTGCTTGTGGACAGATCTTCCTCCGGAACCAACTTCCCACCAAAATAATGCAACATTTTAACAACTTCATACCTTCTGTTTCCTCCAGCTACAAACAGAGCTGTAGTAATTGGACATTTTAGCTTTTTTTCAGGGATTTGGGCTGTATTATTTCACGATGCTAACAATGTGATTAGCTTTCCTGACAAAAGAATTCTTGGGTTTTTTTTCATTTCTCAGTATGCTCTGCAAAAATGTACCTAAATTGCTCTAAAAAACTATATGCAGTTTACACGGAAGGAGAAAATCTTTTCCTTCATCTCATACCCTCACATGTCCCACAGTTTTATAATACAGTAATATATTTTCATATGGTACACAGAGTAAATGCAGATTTAGAATTTATAAAGCTGCTTCTTTCAACTTCACAGTGTTGAAGCAGAGCCAGAATATGTGAAAATTAAATGCACACAGTGGGCACAAGTGTCACATTCCTGTCAGAGGTGTGTCAAACCTCAGCCTCTCCGCGTCTTTCCAACACAGTGCAAAGAAATAATCAGAAGACAGTTTTGCTCATTAACTTCCCTTAAATGTTTAGGATATTCACGGTAGTATTTAATAAGAAAAGCATATTCATGAATAATAACAGCAGTTATTCCTATCATCAGTATTAGAATTATTGCCTCACAAACGCGAGTCCACAATGAAAATATTCAATGCGTGTGGAATTTTCTCTGGCAAAAAATGGAGGTAGATGGGAGTTATTATGGAGTAGCTTAAATCCATTTCTGTCATAGCATAACTTGGTCATTCAGTCCTATCATTGTACCCACTGCTCAATATGTAGCAACAGGCTTAATGGTCACTTGCCTATCACCAGGTATTTATTTTATATCAAAGTTTTTTGGGAGGAAGGTAGTTTGTGCTATTTGCTGGTAGCATGCAGTGCAAAGTCACCAGCTTTCAGTATCTCTGGCTGCCTTTGGTTGATTGCTGCACCCCAAATATTTTTTATATGTGACGGCTGGAATTTTTCACACTCTTATTCTTCTTGTTTCCCCCTCCTTTTGAATTTCATCTGTGACTCTAGCAGTTTACCTAATTATATAAACCTTAGTGTAATTGTATAAGGTGAGGGGTTCTTGATTGAAGAAATGAAGATGTAACTGGTGAGAAAGCCAGTGCGTGTTTGCTCTGCTGCTGTTTCTCTAAGGATGATGGAAGGAAGGACACACCATTTGATGTAGTTTTGCTGTGTTTTAACATTGGTAGCAGATCTCTGCCTTACAGACCTTGGCAGTATCACAGAGGTCGTATTTTCTTACGTATAAATTATTCATGACCAGTTTCTTCCACGCACTAGATAAACTTGCAGAGATCAGAATGCATGTTTCTCTTCTTCCTCTCATCCCTATAACTGGTCATATTCTAATAGGCAATGCAAAAAAAAAACCCCAAACCTGTCATCTGTGTGCATTTGATGGAATGGATTGGTGTAAAGTTATGGGAAGTTCACAAAAGCAAAGAATACATAAATATGAGCGTTGCTGACCTGATGCCATTAGTTTAGTTGACCAAAACCATGTTGTTACAGTGGGCTGAGGTATATTGTAGCCACCAAGGACTGGGCTGCAGGGCTGGAATTAAACTGGCTGGTGAGCTGGGCAGGAAATTCTGCCCCTCTGTAGGGCACAGAAAAACAACAGGAGTGAAAGAAAAGCAAAACTTTGAGTTGCCAATCCACATTCCAGCTTAGCCCATCTCTAAAGTGGAATAGTTGCCTTTCAGTCCTCTTGCTCTTGTCACATCTGCCAGCGGGTTTTGGGAAGATCTGCAACATCACAGGAAGAACCTTAGCCCTTCTATGGTTCTTGTTACGTGCCCCTGAGAGATTCCTGTGCTGGAGCAATTTTCGTGGTTGAAAAAAACCCACAAAAAATCAGCCCACCACCATTATTATAAGAGATTTACAGATGTGATGTAATTTCAGGAATTATAGTTCTCTTTCTCAAAAAAATCCCTATTTCTGTGAAATGTCTCCTGGTAAAATACGTAGCTGCTGCACTTGCATTTTGCAGGATGGAGAGTGCAGTGAGGGGCCCTTTCAGTGTCTGGTGGCCGAGTGTGGCAGTGCCCACGTGGAGCAGGACGGGACCCTTCTGTCCAGGGGTGGGCAGTGGCTTTAACCAGCATCTGTTCACCTGAGGAGCAACAAGCCAGTGCTGCAGGGGGAATTTTTGGGATGAGTTCACAGCATAGCTGCCCACAGTGATACAAAGGGACAAGCTGGTAGCAGTGGAGAGGCTGAGGGGCTCTGCACAGCAGTGGTGGGATGGAACGATGGGCAGTTACTGTGCAATTACTTGGCTGTTGGTTTTTTTTTCATTACATTCATTGCTGATCTCTGATCCCTCTGTCCTCTTTCCCAGGTCGTCCCATTCCACCTACATCCTCGTCCAGCCTTCTCCCATCTGCTCAGCTGCCCAGTTCTCATAATCCTCCACCAGTTAGCTGCCAGATGCCATTGCTAGACAGCAACACGTCCCATCAAATCATGGACACCAATCCTGACGAGGAGTTCTCTCCTAATTCATATCTGCTGAGAGCGTGTTCAGGCCCACAGCAGGCTTCCAGCAGTGGTAAGAAAATTGCAAACATATGGAGTTTGTTTGTGACATGTTTTGTGCCAGTTTTATGCCTTTTTTTTTTTTTTGCTTTAAATTTGCAAATGTGTTCTTGCATCAGCACAAAATTGAGAGCATCTGTGGAAATGGGGCAACACAATCTCACTGGTTTATTTCATGGAAACTTCTCTGGAAACACAATGCATTGTATGTGGGTTTCCTTCATTTTACTGCAGAGAGATCTTTAGTTTTAAGCAGTGTAAAAATATTATTGAATTCTTGACATCAGAGGGATTTATTTTTCAAAGTTGGTTTCATGCTCCCTGATGTATCTTGTGGGAGAGAGATGTACATGCAATGGTTCTTTTTCCTGCATGGACTAATCTCTCATTTGGTGATGAGGTTCTGTATCTAAAAATGCATGTTGCTTCTGCCAGTCTGTGTCTGTTCTTGTTTCCGAATCTGTCTGATTCTATACTTACAATGTCACATTTAACTAAGATCTGCTATTTTTCAGCAAATTAATTCTTTTCTTTCAGGACACTGTGTTAAAACATTTGCAGCTCTATCAGTCATGGAATCTGTAGTGCTGAGGGGTTTCTTTGTTTTTCTTTCTTTACTTTTTTTTTATATATAGAATTTTTAAAAAATTTTATTTTTATTAGCAGGCGATGACTTGTCATTTTGACGGCTGAAAATTGGGGAATGAAGATGCAATCCCTTCTTCTAGAAATAAAGGCAAACCAAAGGAAGGTTATTATAGCACCTTCTATTTTCCTTTTTTTTTTTTTTTTAACACAGATATATGTCGTGCAGTTCCTGTCCATTTAAACTAAGTTTATATGTTAGATGAGGTTTCTGATCTGCCTAAGGGCTCTCTTTCCTGTAACAGTACAGCTCTGAGCAGTGGTGTGGAGCTGTTGGCCTTTGGGGGGGCTCACAGCACAGCCTTGGAACAGGGGTGTGTGAGGGGAGGATGAGACAGTGAGCGGTGGAAAGAAGAGATTCAGAGGGGATATGAGGTAAAACTTTTTCCCTGAGCGTTGGATTAGAACAGGTGGCCCAGGGAGCCTCTGCAGTCTCTGTCCTTGGAGGTTTTCAAGAACAGGTTGGCTAAAATCCTGAGCTTGCTCTGACCTCAGAGCTGCCCTTGCTTGACAGGAGACTGGACTAGGGACCTCCTGGGGTTCCTTCCATCCTGAATTATCCCTTAACCCCCTCGAGATCTGTTAAAATATAATCGCACGAAGAAATAATAATTCAGAGGTTGAGTGTGCTCGTGCTTCTTTGCTACTTGAATTACGAGTGGTAAAAATTATGCCAGTTTTGAGGGGGGTTTCAGGAGTTTCAGGGGGATTTTGGGAGCTGCAGACCTCAAAATCTATAATGGGCAACTCGGTAGAAACCATGGAAATGGGGAGTGGAGAAGTGGGTATGATTTATCTCTGAATCAGTGTAGCGTCATGCCTAGGAAACATTCAGGAGTCCTTTGAAGGGTCAGCCACTTCTGAATAATGGGGATCCAGGTGATTGAAGGGTCTTTGTGTTTTCCAAAGAGTCTCAGAAAAACCTGTCACTAAATATTTTTAAGGAAGCTGAAGTAAGGTCGGGGTAAGAGGGAAGGTTCCTGCATGGTAAGTAGTTATTTTAAAGACAATAAGCAGAAGTTGGAGCTCCCCAATGAATTTTCATGGGACATAAAAATGGAAAGGATGGTGAGCTGTGGGGTAAGAAAGGGATGGCAGGGTGCTGAGAATGAGATCAGCCTGTGAGGAATCACAAAAGCACCCGTGAGACCGAGTAACAGGGCAATAAAATGACAGAGGAAATTAGGGCAGAGAAATGTAATGTGATGTCCATGGGAAAAGCAGCTCTGGTTCACAGGTTGGTGATGGACCATTACCTGTCCACAGTGAGGAACTTGGGGTGTGTTTGCTTCATCTCAGAGCTGGGAACAGTGGGTGGATGTTGACAGCTGAAGAAAGGAATAAAGAACAAAAGAAGGAACTTGGTGTAAAGGATGTGGTGGATCAAATATTTTATGAGGGTTTTAAGGGGAATGGGAAAAGTAAATGGGAGAGGGATGAAGGAAGTAGAAGAAAATCAAGGTCAGGGAATGTGAACTAAAAAAGAGACTTGGAGGATACCTGAGCAGTTGGTATTTGCAGCCCCCTCTGGGACTGAGGGAACCAGGAGGGCTTTTCTCAGGAAGCCGAATGAAGGAAGTTGCAGTAAAACAACATCTGAAAATTTGATGGAAGAGCTCTTTTTGTTTCATTTTTTAATAATAATCACTGTTTCTTTATATCCTTAAAAGCTTTCTGTTTGACAGTTGTTACTGTGGACTGAGCCAAGGAGCCTTTTTGCCATGCTCTAGGCATTGATTTGTTCATTCTACATCTTGGCATTTTCCCCCCACATAGCCCATTTACTTCTTTAATAAACAGTCATATAATAAATAATGACTTTTAATTTTCAGGGTATAAGAAACAGCTGTCTGTTTTAGGGTTTGTTTTTTTTAAATTTTTAACCATGGACACATGCATCACTATGTGATCAGCACTGAGTGTTCTATAGCTTGAGCTCTTCTGGACTTAATGCATCCTCTGGAAACCAGTAGGCATTTTCTAGTAGTATTGGTTTTTTTCTGTAGTTGTCACAATGTTTCCTTACACAGTTTATAAGAAAATACCACAGATAATGATATTTACAATAAATCTTACCATTTTTTGTGTCTCATCATTAGCCTTGAAAGATTTCCAGAGCAGCTTTTACCATCTACATGATAGGGGAAGGTAGATCATGATCTGATTGTAGTTTTTTCCTTTTTTTGTTTGTTTGTTTTTTTCAATATCTGTGTTAGTTCCTATGGAAACTTAGCAACATAGATGCAGACATCTGGCAGATGGTAAATAAATGTAAATATTTTGTTTGGATTTGGGGTTGGGTTAAAAAGGACATTTTATAGATACTTAGATTTAAGGCTTAGATCGCAGATAATCTGTGAATCATTAATAAATATTTGCTGGCGTTTTCTAGGTCCTCCTTTAAACATTTCTATGAGAGTCTTCAAAGTACATGCTGAATATGAAATATTTGCTGAAGTCTTGTTCTAATTACTTTGTAGAAGTGTCCTCTTGTTTGTCTGATTGTAGACTTACACTTGCCTCAACCTCTGCAATTACAGGTTAGCTCCTCAACAGGTTTAAGATGAATCTTTTTGGATATGAGGTGATGCTCATCCACATGTGCTGCCCTGTGCCCTTCACAATATCCATTCTTAATATATATGGAAAAATCGTTTCCCTAAAAAAATTACCTAATCAAATCTTCTATCAAATGAGCAATCTATTGTTGATGTTATGAAGGCCTTTAATCCACAATAAATCTTTGTTAGAACTCATCAGAGCTCCCAGTTTGAGAGAAATGTGATTATAGCACTCTTAAAATGACATTACATCATCGGGGTGATTGGTTTATCATTTGGAGAAGCGGCATCAATCATAACCAGCATAACCACACAGTAAATGAATTCAACCTTTCTACTGCAGAACAATGACACAATAATTGCTCAAAATCAGACTTAAAATGAAATCAGAAAATGCACTTTCTTTAAATATGATGTTAACCTAATGGAATATATTATTAAAAATCGTGTTTGAGGAAGTTCTGTGTAATTAAAAATATGTGAAAATGTATTCCTTTTTTCTCTCATTAGACCCTGATTTCAGTTGCAGAATCATTTTCTATGCAACAAGATATTATGCTGTTTTTAATTGAACTCCCATCACTTACATTGCTTGTATTTCTTAATATAATATGCAGCACAATTATATGTGATGAAGGACAAGAGGTTTTTGAAATCTGGTGCACCTGCTGATAGTATTTGGAAAAACACAAATATTGTAGAAGGAAATGAGACCTTTTATCCTTGAAAAGTTAGTGGATTTTTTTCTTTTCCCCATTTGAAAGAAGGTCAGATCCAGTCACACCATTTTCTAGGATGGTTTCTTACAGCTACAATAGGCATAGGTTTGTTTCTTCTTCCTGTATTTGTATATATATGTTCTTTCTGACAATATAAGGTGACTCAGCATGCTGGAATGACATTTTAATGTCTTCACTCATAATACAGTGTAACAAGTTGTTTTTCAACCTTATATAGAACAAAAGATAAGGGGTTTTGGTGCCTGCACATTTGCTTTTATTATATAGGATTTATTGCTGCTAAATCTAGTTTTTGGTCTCTCAACACAAAACCTATTCATTTGTTTTCCAGCTTGAGTAAAACACGTAGATGTGCCTGTTCTCACTGTAGGTTTTCTTATAGTGATAATTGGACACATTTATCAGCTTCAACCATTCTTAACAATGAGAAAGTACAAGTAGAAGCAGAATGATTTTTGGAGTATTTGGATTTGGGGAAAATTCTAAACTGTGATTTAGATGTTGCCATGATTCCCAAGAACCTGAAGTTTACTGGGAGGGGGACTGTGCCTGGTTTTTCAGTGTTAACGTGTCTTTTTGGCTCAGGGACAATGATGCAAAGCATTTGGCTCAGTGGAACAGTATCTACCCACAGAGTAGTTTGGACACTGCTTAGAGGACAGTTTGCTTTGATTTTTTTTCACAAGCAATTGTTGGCAGCAAGAAGAGAGAAATAGAGAAACAGGTTGGCTTGAATGAGATAATTGTTGTTCTTTAATGTCTGAGAGTTAGAGTTGAACTAAAGAATATGACTTCTTACGCTTATGACCCTATTATGTGGTAATATTATGTAAATTATCAATATTCATTATATTCAGTATAAATATCTTGAAGGATCTCCTGTGTTCAACAGATACAACCTATAGGATTTCATTACTATTAATATGCAATTACCACCATCTCCGTGCCATTTAACCCAGTTTGTTAAAATCTTCTTTTCTGAAAGAAGCCAGGACTTTCATTAATGCACTGTAACTGGAGGTCTTATTTGAGATCCTCTGCTGGGAGTGCTTGGAAGTGTTTATTTTATAGCCCTCTACAGTCTGGCATCAAATAAAGAAGTAGTTCCAGTTTCTAGTCTATAATGCAAACCCATACAGCAGATAATCATCTTTAAGAAATAAATGAGTCCTACAGAAAAATAATTACATCTTCTTCAGGTGATTAAGTATCACCCCCTACTCAGTGGAGACCACAGTTTCTGTATCTATCAGCTTACAGGACATCAAATAAAAGCAGCAGCAACAAAAATATAGAATTCATAGCTCTTTTTTTGTTGTTTTTTTAATCCTCATAAAGGACTGACTTTGGCTTACTGAAGAGACTAAATAAAAGAGTCTGGATATCTTAGTAGGTAGCACTTTGATCTTTTTTGCCAGAAAGACAAAGGTTTAAACTGTAGATAAGAAACCTTGGAGTGCACAGCTGTCCCAGCGTGATACCAGTTGCTGGAGGAACTGTTCTATGATTAATCAGGCTCAGTGCAGGGCATGAAACACTCTGACAGGAACCTCAGGGAGTTCAGCAAAGGGAAATGCAAAGGCCTGTGCCTGGAGAGGAGTAACCCCTGCACCAGCACCCTGCTGGGACTGACCAGCAGCTCTGCACTGGGGGGTCCTGGGGAGCAGAGGGTTACCAGGAGCCAGCAATGTGCTCTGGGGCCAAGCAGTGACACTGCTCATGGGCTGTGACCCTTCTCTGCTCTGTGAGACCCTGTTGGAGTGCTGGGTGCAGTTTTGGGCTCCCCAGCACAAGAGGGGCATGAGCTCCCTGGAGCATGTCCAGGAAAGACCACTGAGGTGCTCAAGGGATTGGAGCATCTGAGGCATCATGAGAGGCTGAGAGCTGGGACTGTCCAGCCTGGAGAAGAAAAGGCTCGGGGGGATCTTATTGCAGGGGGGAAGAGTAGCAACAAGAGAGACAAGGAATTAAAATCTCCCTCTCCTTGTCAGCCTGACAAGTGGGGCTGGGAGAAGGGCTGTTGCTTTACTTCGGTGCTCGTTGTGGTTGTTGTGTTTGTTTACTTTTGGTTTTCTTTAGTTTGGTCTCTGCATCACTTCTGAGATCAGGTAGGGAGGAACAGCAATCAGAAAGAAAATTTTGCCCTCCTCCGCTGTCACTTTTCTGTCCTAACTGCTGTGTAAGTTTAAGATTTCAGCAGCATCTTTCTGGAACGTCTTTGAGAATTTTTCATTGTAGAATTAAGTTATGCTTAGATCAGTAACAGTTAAAACCAGTTCAGGTTCCAGATTTGGGGTTTTTTAATTCTTTCATATAGTTTCCTAAATCTGCCTCTAAAAGGCAACCCTGCATTACAGCCAAGTGTAAAATTCTGTTTAGGAGTAGTACTTCCTATTCAAAATACTCACGAGGAAATGCCATAAGGAACTTTGCTCTGATGACATTTTACAGCAATGCAAAAAAGGGTTGTAAACTGAGCGTTTTAATTTCTATTTCCAAATTAAGAGTAAATTATATATGCTTGTTTCTGGGTCAGTTGTTGTCACCATTATTGAGCATTTCAGTGCCATGGGCTTTTTTCTACCTTGGCACCCATGGCTGTTGGGCACTGCCCTGGAAGGAGCAGAAAGCAACACTAATTTGGAGATTTTGTCTCTAATGCTTAATGTAGCTCAAGAGCATAAACCACCCTATATTTCTCAGAATTCTTTCCAGCAGATGAGAATCCAATAAAGATACAGAAACTGAAACCTGTTGGTTCCTGGTGTTTATGCTATCAAGCCTGACCAAGCTCTGAGGTTTTAAGCAATAGTGTCTCTTACACACATTGTTTAAACAGTGCAGGTATGTAGAAGCAAGGTATTTGAAAAGATTTCTTTTTCTTTCCAAATTTGTTTCTAACTCTTAAATTCTCTAAATCCTTAGTGCCCAGTCACATTCTCATTCTGTTGCATCTCTTGAGCACTGAGTCTAATTTCAGGGCTTTGAACTGGAGTTGGAAATGGAGGGAACAGCATGAACTGTGTTTTCCCATTGAAACCGAAGGGTGTACTTTCTCTTAAGTTATCAGCTCCATGTTGCTGCAACCATTACTGATATTATTGCTGCTGCTAATCTGTGTACCCTGTGGATGATGCCAGCAGATGTCTGAGTTTCAGCCAGAAGACGTGATTCCAGATACTAAGATATTGCGGAAACATTATATTTATTAATTTATGAATTCATAATCGTAGCAAACAAATCTCAAACAGAAGGATCTGTGGTAATAAAAATGATAATGCATTACAAAAAGCTATAGAATGGAGAATAATTCTGTTGTTTATGTATTTTTCTTTTTCTCAAGCTCACCATGGTTTTGAGAGCTGGAAAGATTTTTCTGAGCTGCTTTTACATCATTTTAGTTTAAGGCTTGTAAATGTGTTGAACTGGAAGCCTCTGAAGTCCCACAGCAATACAGCTGCAGCATGAGCTTTCCAAGGTTCCATTTCTCCAGTATATTACTCTGTTTTCTGATCTCTGCCATGATGGTTGGGACACAACCTGTGGCCAGTCAGGCCTTGTTTTTTCTCATTACCAGTGCTTATTCTGTCTCCTGGAAGCTCCTTAGAAGCCACCAATAACAGTGAAAACTTCTGAAGCTTTCAAAACTTCATGACAAGATATTGTTGGTCTGTGTCACTGCACCAAGAAAATGGGTGCCTAGACTTGGTACCGCACTTGAAAACTGGAAGGCACTGAGGATATTACAATTATAAGCAGAAAAACTCAGTGTTTTTTTCTTTCGTATGTTGAGTTTAGTTGTTTGTGTGTTTTTCCTCTGTGTGTAGAAAATTGTTCTTGCTAATGCTCTCTGCTGTAAGCCTTGCTGCGTGGAAAGAATTTTTCAGGCTTTGTGATAATTTTGTCTTTTGATAAAGAGTTCTTAATCTTCTGAACTGCATCTCCTTTTCACTGGCAATGGCATAGTCCTGACAAGTTCCATAGTGGATAGTGCTGCTGTTTAAACGGAAAGGCAACATTTAGAAAACGTTTCGTGCTTTTAGCTGTTACCAACACAATTTGGTAGCTGATTGAAAGTGAGGAGTCGAGCATATGCAAGCTGTTTGCGCTTCAGGGGCTACAAAGTAGAGAACCTAGAATTTAGGGTAAAATTTTTTAAAGAATTTTTTGCAATATTTGTGCACAGAAGGTTCTGTGGGTGGCTTGGTTGGCTGGTTTTGTAATAACAGAAAGTTATTAACTTCACTCTTTCTCCCTATAAATCCAAATAAGTGCCATTACAAATACTTGAAGGCGAGGAGACACTTTTCATCTGAGTCAATAACTTGTCTTATGGATTTCCTGATTTTGATAAGCTTTATTTAAATGATAAATTGTGCAGTTATCTAGTGCTTAATTATTACTCCTAGTTATAAAATTACATTAATAGATTTACAGTTTTATTTACCTGTTTCTAATATGCTTATAAATATTAGCATTTTATCAGGCAAACCCATAAATATGTCACCTATTTATCACATTAACACCTCCAGAAATTGAGTTTGTCTTCATATAAAGCAAAATGAAATCAACAGAAATTATGAGGTTTTTTTCCTTTAGAAGATATTCAATCTTATTCTAAAAACTACAGGAGGTGGAGACCTCACCACATCACTGTCAAAACTGCTCAGTGGTTCTTAATTATTCTCACTGGGTTTTTTTCAGTATCCATGCCTGACTCTTTGCCTGACAGTTCTCCCATGCATGTCTTCTACACCCCTTCGTAAACAGAAAGAGATCTGGACTCTGTCACTTCACTCTGAATATTTTTCCCTTTCTGTTCAGCTGCTCCAGCCCTGTTGCCCTCTGGGATCAGGTACTTTAAAAAGGGCTTGCACATACAGCTCTACTGATGAAACCCTCCACTGAAAACAGGGCTCATCCAAGCAAAATACGCTTTCCTGTTACTCCCTACCAGTTCCTCAAATGCATTAAGCCATATTTTAAAGAGGGCTCCTTTGCCTGCATCACTGCATCTTCTGCTGCCTTTCGCTGGTGAATGCTTCTGTAGACCAGGGTTTTATCTCTGTAAGTCTCAACTTGAGCAACCTCGTGCAGCCACTGCTACAAGTAGGAATTGAATAAAAGCCTGTGGTTCCTCCACTAAACAGCTCCTTTATTTGATGCAGGATTGCACGTATTCCCTGGGGGAGAGAGCAGGATGGAGGTGCACAGCCACAGGGTTTGTGCTGGGACACGGAGCACACGTTGAGATGGGCTGCGTTCAGAGCTGAGCATGGAGCTTCTTCGGGTCTCTGTGGTGATGCTCACTGGTTTTGCACCATGTCTGCCCTGATACGGCACGTGCACTCTGAGGAGTCAGGAACTCAAGTGCAAGTCTTGAAATGGCCAGTTCCTGTGTTTGTGATTCCCACGAATCCGAAATCATCACGTACTAAAACTAAAGATGAGGGGTTATTTCTTTTTCTCATGGAGGCTAATCAACCAAACAATATTGCCTTTTTTATTTCATTACAATGATGTCTAATTTATTTCTCTGCCAGATTTTTACGCAGAAAAGCTGAGGACTTTGAATGTTTGTAAGAGTTAATTACTGGCCTGAGTAAATGCTTACTTTCTCAGATCATTTGATATCAAAGCATAGAGGGAATCCTGCTCCATTTTGTCAGCTCCCCAAATGATTCCACAGCTCAGTCTGTGGCATCCACATGTGAATGAAATTTTGTCTGTTGCTCTGTTCTGTTTGGAATTCTGTGTTTTCTTCCAGTCTGCAGCAGTGCTGCACTTGCTCCCAGTTCCTGAGGTTGCTTTTATTGCAGTGACCTTTTCCATCCACCCAGGATGCTATTTGTCATTCCACTCTCCTTCGATCCCTGCCTCGCCCCACCGAGGTATTGCCTCACATGTGGCTCCTGTACAATAGTTCCTTTCTGTTTAATGAATTTTTGCTGGCTGGAACAGTGTGCTTTTCAGTAACTGAGCTTTTCTCTGCTTTCATTCAGGTCAGATCTAATGATTTGTGAAATAAATAAATACCTAGAAGCAGAACCATAACAGCATCTTTTACGATTGTAGTGATAACTGATACTTCCCTTGCATATTTTGGATCTGAAAAAAAAGCTAGTAAATCAAAGGGAAGAAAAATTGGCAATCTGGTATGGAATTTGTATTGTTTTGAGAAGACTCCTTGTCCCTCATGCTATGCTAATTTAGGAGCAGTAACTAGAACACTAGAAAATTAATAACTTTTAATGAATTATTAAGAAGCAACGTGTGGATATAGAAACTTATATATACCAGACCCCTAAAAGTTAGGAGCTCTTAAATCTGCTGACAGATCTTTCAAAATCTGCCAAAGAGGGACTGGCTTGCTGTCAACTACCACGTCCCAAAAAATCCATTCATAATAACAGAAAGTTCAGTATTATCTCACTAGTCCCTGAGAAAAAATATTTATGACCTTGTTATTTTGAAAGGCCCTTCCTTCTTGGTCTTCAGACCTGGAGGACAGTTGTTAGTATGGAATGAAAGGGGAAATCCCAGCTGCAAATCCACGTGATTTGGGAAGAACTCAGAACTCTGGACTTTAATATTGCATACTGAATTAATTAAACCTGTATTGTACATGCCATGGTAAGTATTTTGGGGTTTACAAATAACTTACTCTACTGGAATCAGCAGGAATTTCGTACACTAAACACCAGGGCTGAATCCTCAGTTATGTAATGAGGTGTGAAACGTTCTGCCTAACAAAACACACAGTTTGAGCCCGTTTGTTAATACCTGTTCCCACAAACAGGTGGATGATTGTTTTACTTGGCACAAATCTGGCAGTTAGAGGGATTAGCAAACACAAAAAGGTGTAACATCTTTGTTAGTTTGTGAGCTTAGGGTTTCTGAAAACATAATTTACGGAAGGGGAGAGAAGGGAGTTTGGGGAGTTTGAGCTCACGTACGAAATGATGTCTTGGAGTTATTCCATCAAGTGCTGGGACTGGGCATATAAATCCTTAGTGACCCTGCAGTGCAGGTTTCATCATCTCCCGGCACCTTCATTTCCAGTGTAGCTGAAAAACTTGCTTCAAAACCAAAACGGGGTAACATGGAGGCCAAAGAAATAAAAAAAGTAAAACTTAGGAGGGATGAAACAAGAAATCTGGACTTTTTCATTTAGCATATTTGGTTAGGAAGAGCAATATGGAGCATTTTAATGTAAAGGAAAATGTGGGCTGGGTTTTTTCACCACTCTAAATTTCAAACTTTTTGTTTAACTTCCCAGTGTGGTTTAAAAAAACCCAAAAAGTAAAACCAGATTTAAATCCTCAAAATGAGAGGTGAAAAAATTTGCTTAAAAATCTTCTAAATGATGGTTCAGCCTTTCAAAAATGATTATAACTTGTGCATTTTCCACATCTTTTGTCTGTTTTCCCTCTTTATCTTTTCCAGCTAAAAAAAAAATAGGAAAAATTCGATAAGATATTAATGAATAATTTGTGTCCTTGTCATCTGGGTCAGGCACTTGGCAGAAACCAGGTAAAGAGTAGTTATTAATTAGAAAAACCATGAAATTAGTAGACACTGCAAGGACAGTTAGTTATACTTGTGAGTGCTCTATGCAGCTGGAGAAGATGGTGCAGAGAAAACCAGGCAGCCTTGAAGAAAAGGAGGAATTTCTGAGCCTCTGGATTTGCCATTTGAGACTGATTTGAAAGCATGATGAGATTATGGAGACTGATGTGTGTAAACAGACTGAGAACTGGCAGTTCTGGTGCTGCAGAAAGACTGGTGAGGGACTGTACTTATAAAACTAATCTAAGGAAAAGACTCAAGAGTCTGGCTAGAAAGCAACCTCCGAAAAGTGCTCTGTCAGCAGTTCAAGCCCAGTCCCTCTCACAGGTAGCACAGCTGTTCTTCCAAATGATTTACAGAAAAAAAGGTATATAATACAAATCACTTGCAATCATCATCCAGAAGTACATAAATGGCCACAAAACTTATTTATTCCCTTGCTTTCCAACTACAGGCCAGTTCTAAATATTTTTCTTTTTCCTTCCTTTTATTTATTGTTGACAGCTGGATGGATTCCACATTCTTCATTCTTCAGCTCCTCTGAGATCATGCCAGAAACACAAATGCATTAGGGAGTCTGGTTTTCCTTTTTTTTTTTTTGGAACAATTTCCATTAATATCCTGCTGTCACAAAGCAACTGGTGCTGTTTCACAGCTCTTTATCATGGCAGTTTTATTCTGGGGAGCTGCAGCAATTGCTTGTGGGGACCAGGAACCCCAACAGCTCAGCTGACTTCTGGTAAAACTCATCAGTCAAGTTTGGTTCAGCTGATGCCAATTTCTTAATTTCTAACCTTTAAATTTCCTTGAGGAAAGTAGGACTGGCTGTTCCTGCTGGATCAACAGCCTCTGCATTCAGTGGTTTCCTCATACCATAATATAGGTTGGTTTATAAAATAGTATTTCCTTTGTAGAATAGACAGATTCAGTTCAAATTCCCAAGGAGTATGGAGGCACAAATTCAGAGTCTGGACAGCTGGTTTGATGTTTGTTCTCTCTAGGTGTTGGGTTTGTTTGGTTTGGGGAGGAAGGTGGGATACATGTTGGTTTAGGCAGGGGGTTTTTTGTTTGCTGTTCTAAACTAGAAACTTTATTATATACATTAAATACTTTTGTCTGCTGCCCGGGAATCTAAATTTTGAACTGTTTTTTAATAACACCTATGAGGTTAATTTGATTAACCAAACAAGTACGTTGCTGTTGATTCTTTTCAGGCGTTAATGCTCTATCATGCTGACTTAAATTAACAGGATCTATCAGGTTTCAGTCTGTGCAAAAATTTTGCAGTTTAATTATTTGTAATTCCCAGAAAATGCTCTCAGGTGGTTTTATGAGAAAGCATCTAAACAGTTTGAGAAAACTGTAGCAAAATTATGTAATTCAGGTTGTGGTTTCAGTGTAGTGTTGTCAAAGACCAGAAACATAAAATAATAAATAAAATAATTAAAAAGAACGTAAAAAAGGAGAACTCCCCCTCTAGCTTTTCTCTGACATGTGTTTTCTAAAACTTTCTGTATCTCCCTCCATTAGTTTTCAGTCTGAGCAAATGCTGGAGTTCTGTTCTTTTTTCTAGATACAAGTTTTTATTTTCCCACTGCAAAGCAGATACAGAGCAGATGTCCTACAGGGAAGCATTTAGTACTTTCCACAACTGCCCAGCAAAGAGAGCAGTGGCTCTCGAGTGTTCCTAGAGGAACTGCAGGTTCTATATGAAGGTCTCTACATATTTTCATAAGATTTGATGCTTTCTCCACCTTTGATTTGCATTTTGAAATGGGTTGAAGATATTGTTAAATTAATAGTATAATAACAAACCTGAACGTTACTAAATATTCCCACGAGTAGAACTCCCAGCTGTGGAGGATGCTCAGAGCAAATTGCTCCAACAGGGAAGTACCTGTGGCTCAGCTCTGCCTGCCCCCCCATGAAATTAAAGGGAACAGGTTTTCTTACAGCTCTCCCAGCTGCTTTTTATTAATCCGTGTTATTAGATGACTGTTACAGGCTCTCTAAGGATTTCTTGGTTGTACCCTATTCATCAAAATCCTCATAATGAAACCGCTCACCTGCTTTTATTTAGCCTTAAATCTTGTTTGAGCCACTAACTCGGTGTCTAGTGCTACTTTTAGCACCTGTTTGTGTGGTGATCTCTAGTTCACGTAAACCAAAATCAACAGTGAGCTGCATAAGTGAACTCTCATTGCGAAGCAACTTGACGTGAGGAAGTTAAACCCACTTATACTTACGGATGATGCACATCAGAGTATGGGTGGTTTTTATGTTGTCTTGATGTAAACCTTCAGATTTTTTTGTGGAAATTTTTATGCCACGGTTTTTTAGCCGAAAGTCTTAAAAGCTTATTCCAGGATTTGAAAAAGAATAGATAATCAAGTTTGAAATAGTAGATTTATTGCCTGGTCCACTGCAAACATTATGAATTAGCCAAGACTTAGAGACAGTATTATGAAGTTTCTGAATTTAGAAACAAACAACAGGTTCCTGCATTTCCATTTATCTCTGTTGAATCCTCTTCATGAGACAGTTGAGATTCAATATTGGCAAATGCTAAATCACCAGGGGAAAAAAAAAAAAAACACAAAAAAGTAGAATTTTCTCAAAGATGAGACAAAATAAGAAATATAAGGCTGTTGCTTTTCATGACAGTAAAGTTTTTTGAGTACTGAAAGAGCTCCAAAAAAGCCATGGGAATACTTAGATATCAGTGGCTTGGAGGGACATATAGTTCTGCTGTGTCATTATAGGGGATTGTTATGCATCACATAGGCATTACTGAGGTAATCAATTCATCAGAAATTTGCATATAATTAAAACTGCATAAGTAAAGATTTCTGGAAATAAAATTGTGTATCTACTTATAAACACAACAGTCATGATGGAAAAAAAACTCTGAGTAATAAAGCAAATTAAAATAGCAGTGACTTTCTAATTGAACTTGGAATGTCCAAGTTTCTTCTAAAAAAGTGATGGAATTTCATAAGTCAATTTTACTGGCACATTTTGGGTGGACATTGTTATGCTCAAATATTACATTACATGATGAAGTGTTGTATCCTCTGGAGATGGAATGGAATATTGTGACAACTGTCAGTAAAGCAAATATTATTGTCCAACAGAAGAAGATGGTCATTAGGAAGAACAGGGCAATTAACACCTGTGCTTACCTGTTTCACTGCTCCGCAAAATGGGTCCTGGAGACCTGACAGTGCAGGGGATGAGCTGGCAATTAAATAGGTGCACATAAGTAATAGTTTAATTTCAGAAACCTTCAAAATCTTGCAGCCTTTACAGTTACTATTATCTGTAAACTTTTATTTGTAATGTGATAGGAAATTGTGATAGAATTTAGCAGAACTCTCCTACTGAAAAAAAAGGTATTCTGCGGGATTGTTATTTTATTAGTGATTGAATATGGCAGCTCAGAATATGGTTGAGGAGTCTGTGAAGATGAGTTAATTTTCAAATATAGCCCCGATCTTATATGTGGCCATTAAGCTTGGAAAAAAAAAAAAAAGCTATTTATTTTGAATACTTACTTTTTTTTCTCATGAGGAAAATAAGTCAATCCCTGTTTTTAAATCACTAAGCACTATTTTTAACCCCACTGTTAAACAATTTCAAGGCTACTATAGTATTTGCTATTAGCAAGATTTCAGCACATATTTCCTTAATAGATATTTATATCGCTAGACGTGTTGGGTTATTTGAGGTTTGCCCGTATCCAGCCTGGAGACCTATGTAGTTCACGGGTGATTTTCATATCAAACATGTTTATATACATTTATACATGACTATAATCCCTGCGGGTCACGTTCTCCTTCCCATTTATTGAGGTGCTTGAGTGGTGATACCTGGAGTGGGGAAAACACACTCTACTGCACAGTTCACTTGTCCTGTATTTTGTCAGTGCCCAGCAGATGGTGGAGACTGTATGTCTAAGATAATGGAAACAAAAAATTGCAAGAAAAACACTATATCCAGAGAAATAAAGTCACGTAAACTAAAAAAAAAAAAAAAAAAAAAATCCATTAATACGAGCCAAGAAATGATGGAAAGGTGGGTGATGACTGAGACGTTAGTGATGGCAGGACTTCGAGGCATTCTTAAAAATTATATTCTGTGCCAGCTTTCTCAGGATTTTCCGCTGTCATTTAATCACTCAAATCAGCTTTCAGAGGGTCAGAGGAGAGAGAGCTATAGTTCATTTTGAAAATGTGCTCATTGTTCAGGCAATTGCTCTTAAAAACCTTACTCCACAGTACTGAATAAGCTGAGAATTGCAATTTTCAGATTTCTGCCTGAAATAGTCTTTGGAGGAGTTCTGTTTAAATCTTCCATTGTTCTTTATTGAGGAGAATAAGGGATCATATAAACATGTTTTCAGATTTTTTCACGTCAGAAATGATGTGAAAGCATCTTAGACGTGCTTTTTTTACGTTGTCTTGATGTTGGCTGGAAATTATGTCTTACACGTGGAAATATAACCTTGAAATTCATTAGTCTGGTAGGTGGGAAATGTACAGATGGTGGAGTTTGGCAAGCGATTTTGGTAAAGGTCTTCTCTGTTTGAAGTCAATGATTTGATCGTTGATTTATTTATCACCGGTTTAGTGTAATTTAAATGAAAACTTAATTAAACGAGCTTTGATTAAAATTCCATACGAAGAATGTAAATGTTGGTAAATGATAATTACTCCCAGAATTGCTAAAGTGTTGAAAATGACAGAATGTCTCACCTGTCTGGCTGCTTTGTTTCAGCAGTACCTCTCCAGCTCCTCCTCTGTGTTCTTCACAGTGTAGTTTTATGTAAGAGCGTTCTGGCCTACCAAATTACAGCCTGGCTTAATTACAAACAGCCCTTCAAAACCCCTGAGTGAACCTCAGATTTTCACAATTACAGATATTAGTTCTTAGACGTTTCTGCTGCTGTCATTCATCAAGTGCTTGAGCTTATTCGGCATCAACAAACAGAATCAGGCTGGAAACGTGGGGGTTGATGTTTAGGTTTAACGATGGAAAGGCACGCAAGAGGCTGAAGGGAAGAACGCCAAAGCCCTTGAGTTTATTAAAGAGGGAGGCTGAGCAGGAGTAAAGAAGTTTGGGGCAATATGGGGCTGAATTAGAAGTGAGGGACAGTGCGTTTGGAATGCATTTGAAGTTACCTCCGAGGATCAAACAGTGAGTAAAATCCTTACTCAGACTGAGTACAACTTAGTGGTATCTACATTTATAGCTGCAGTTGACTGAACCTGTGTCAGCTGTAAATTCTCTCCATATGTGTTGATGTGCCCATACACGTATGTCCATGGTCGCATATGTTATAAATATAAAATGTCCAGTATATATTTACATACTGTACGTATATATTATGTAAATAACAAAAATGAAAGTGGAGAAATCAGGGATTTTTTTGTTGTTAATTATGAAGAGTCTAGGTATATGGAAAAGTGTTCTGGACAAAGCAAGGAAAAGGGCATTATCTGTAATTAGAAATAATAATATATAATTGGTTCATTTGCCATATTTCTACAGTTCTGATTTAGTTGAACAATGTGATCATTATGCCACCAGTTTTCAATAGAGGTGTCACAATGAAAAATAATTGCAATATTCCACAATATTAACTGTACCCTAATTGCAAAAGTTTTGAAATATAATTACCATGAAAGCTAATGCGACAGGGAACATTAAGCATAATTAGTGTATTTTAAAAAAGGGGAAAACTGTTAGAAGCTTGTTATTGTCTCATAAGGTAGCTTCAAATTAGCTGGATGCAGAGCACTTTCATCTAGGTTTTCTGTAATTTTGGTTATTAGCACAGACTGCAATAAATTTATTTGACACAGCCCACACCTGCTAACCCTGCAGGAAGGAATTTCTAATGTGCACAGGACCCAGGTTTCTCACAGAATCTGTCACAGTTTCCTGGGAGATGGCACTGGGTAAGGCTTAGCTGGGGGTTGGTTTGGGGAGGGGTGTTCATAGAGGTTTGGGTTTTTTTCAGATAAACACTCATGCTGCTAACCCTCCTCGAATTCACTGTGTTTTAGGAAATTTCTGCTAAAAGATACACAAAAATGCTACTATGAAGCACTTCAAAGAAATTATTATTACACATCAGAACTATGTTCTGAAAAAAAATATATAGTATATTACTTGTATCTGTTTTCTCTACAGAACAACTGCATGCTTTCACATCGAGCATGGGTGTTCACCCATGTAATTAGAAGTTATTTTTTGAAACAAAGGAAAACAACCTCTCAAACCTCTTGTGTGCTAGAAATGTTTCTGTGCCCCTAGAGCAGGGGAGAGGACCCAAGCCGTAAGAAGCAGTCTTGGCTTTCTGTGAGGTCAAATTTTCTGTAAGAAACACCAAGAGATTTTTCCTGTGGTTTTTTGGGTCATGTTTTGCAGGTAGAAACTTAATGGTTTTTCAGGTTTTGCTGTGTTTCAAAATTACTGAAACATGATTTTTGGAGTAAGTTAGATCAAGTTTACAGAGGAAACACCATTAGTTTAAGTACTGGTGGTGGACAAGGATTTAAGAAACACTTCTTTTACTTGGTCTTAAATTACTATTAACCACTGAGTCTACTTTTCATCATCTCTGCTTGTTGTTATTGCAGAGGTGTACCAGATTTCTTTTTGGAAGGAAATTAGCTCATACATCAAGTAAAGGTTTGGGTTAGGTAGTGCAACCCATTTTTCCCTATAATCTTCTCAAATTAGCGTCTGATGCTAATTGTTGAAAGTGTAATTTATGAAAACTTGTTGTTTTCAGTTTAACTCCAGTGGTTTTTAATCTCTTCAGTGTCTATCACCAGCCAATGCCCTAATATTCCTCTTAGGACAATTTAAAATCCTATGGAAATGTGTAAGAAAGGTTCTTGGTTTTTTCTCTCCAAACAAATTCTCCTCTAATTTAAGCCTAGGACAGAGCTTTGCTCTGCAGAAGTAGTGGAAAGTTCAAAACTGAGGAAAAATGTTAAGTCATGGAAATCCAAGTGATGTTTACAGTGTGCAGTATGGAAGTCAGCCATCTGAAAGCAAGTAGGGAGAACAGGAACCTGTTCTTTCTTTTACAAGTTAAACCAATACATTTTTTTCAGTCTAACCCCATTTTCTAAAACTTTCTCTTTTGCAAGGTTGAGGTTTGTTGTTTTTTTTTTTTTTAAGTTCTGTTCAACTGTGCACATGAAAATCTGCAGATATTTCTGAACAGCCTTTTAGTATACACGTTCTGGAGGTCAGAAAGTCTTAACTAGAATTGTTCCAGCTAGGAAACAGCACTGCAGAGCTGTCAAAGCAGGGGGCCAGGATCTGAGCAAGAAGTGGGGGTGTGTGATGTAACCCTCAGAACCATAGCCAGCCCACAGACAAATTGACTTAGGTGATATTAGGAATCGTGTTGCGTTCTCACTTACATCCTTCCCATTTACTTAAATGGAATAGATTACAGATTGTTCAGTGTTTGTTTAAAGAAAATTTGTCACCCTAATTTTTAAGTTTGAGTAAAGGACAGGAAAAAATCCAAACAACAAACCTGAGCCACAGGAGAGTGTGCTTACATTTTCTAAAAAGGAAGAACATGAGCTGTAATGTGTAGGGCTGGAATACCTTTATCCCTTCATTTAACTGGATATATCCCTGTTTTACTTTGTAACTGTGACCCTTAGGTGTGCACAGTTCCTCCCCATCCTGCTCAGCCCATGCCCCTGCCTGCCCAGGAGCTGTGATACTGCAGCACCAAGATGCACTCAGGTTAATCAGCGGTGCTGATAAGCACCAAGCCTCAGATCCAGGCTTTTCCAAAAGGCCCCCATTTCTGAGTGTCTCAGTAATGATGCCTACATTGAGAGCCTTTTCTTTTGATTATTCACCAGTGCTGAGACTCATGGGCAAAACGGTGCCTTCATTTGGCAGCACAAGTCAGCTCTGCCTTAGCTCAAACTGAGCTGATTGCTGTGAGCAGCCACAGCTGAACCCCCCTGTCCCTCTAGTAAAGGAGCTGACTGATCTCACTTCTACAGAAGACTGACACCTTTTGCTTAGAATGCATTAATGTTTATAAAGCACCTCATTTTCATCAGTGATCCACAGCCTCATGGTGTTGTACCTGTAGGTGCAGCCCTGTGTGTGTCACCTGCCAAAGTGCAGCACTGGTCTAGTATCATGTTTGGTAAAGTAAGAGAGCCTTTGATTTCTTAGAGAGTGCCAGAGCCAGCTGTGAAAGGGTTCATTCATACACAAAGGCTATTGTAGTCAGTTTGGCTTCTTATTTTCATCACTGGTTGCCACCAGCCTTAACACTAGGCTGCTTTCTCCCGCCCTGGCTTCTTGCTGCTGCTGCTTTGCCTTCCTTTGTGCCAGTTCCAGAAGCTCTCTCGTTAGAGGGATCATCAAAGAGCCTGTCGACAGCCCGGGTACAAGGTTTGTTCCCACTTGGATTAGCGGGCTGGTGGTATTATTGCCGACAGAAAGGGAAGAGGCTGGGCTGGGAGGGCTGGGGCTCTTCTGGCAGCACTCTGGACTTTGTCAAAACCAGCTGGAAAGCTGCGCTCTTAGAGGTATTTGTGGGGAGATGAGCTTGTAATTAGCTCTGCTTTGGGCCCATTGTCAGTGTCTCCTTTGGAGAATGTCCTGCCGTGCTGAGAGGTGCTGCTCCTTAGCCGCCTTTTGGTGTGTCAGTCTGAACTGATTCTCCTTGCTGAGCTCTCTGGGCCATATGTCAGAAACACTCTGTGCCTGTTGCTAGTCCTTTCTCTGATAAAGAACTCTGTACTTTACTGCGTGTCTTTTATTTTTGCCTTTCTGTGCTGTTTTGTTTTTTGATTCCTTCCCACCTCCTCTTATTCTGCCTTCTCCCAGTTACCAGTAAATGGGTCAGTTCTTACTGCAGCCGTGGCAGAATCACAGTGCCTTCTGCCAGCAGGTACAAAATGAGAGAGATCACCCCTCCCAGGCAACTCAGGGCTCTGCTCCCTTTTCAAATATCGAATCTGATGTATCTGTTCTTTTGCAAACAACTTTAAGCTGTGTGCCAGACTTGCATTGATTCATTATTTAGTGCTTACTGTTAATTCCTTGGCATAATTCCCCTGTTATTTATTATATAAAACATTATTTCATTAACTAGATTGAAACAGATGAGGGTGGAGAACAGAGCTCTGTCAGACAAATTTAAGTAAGTATTCAATATTCAAAATCAAGCTTGAGATTTTCAGGAATTAATCTCCATTCAGGCTCCTATATGAAAAAGAATAATTTCTTTCTTTTTCCCTTTGCTCTTAAGCATGTATGCAACTA
Organism: Myiotriccus ornatus; assembly: GCA_036023395.1. Classification (NCBI taxonomy): domain Eukaryota; kingdom Metazoa; phylum Chordata; class Aves; order Passeriformes; family Tyrannidae; genus Myiotriccus; species Myiotriccus ornatus. The sequence continues at coordinate 4,598,128 of JAYRBT010000028.1, read as the reverse complement.
CTCATGCATACAAAGAAGCATGCCAATACTGAAAACTGCAGATTTCTGTTTAATAGAATTTATTTAGCAAAGGAATTGGGCCTCTCATGACCACCACGACAAACATCTGTTCAGCATATCTAGATATGAGATGCACCTTCTTGTCTTTTGAAATTGTCTTTGAAAGTGAACACTGTCTGTTGTGGTGCTAAGAGTTTGGTTTTGAGAAGGATTGCTTTGGAGGGGAGGATGCTGCTGCTGTGCCTGTGGGATTGCTCCCAGCTCTGCTGCACCTTCCTGCAATCTCTGTTGGAACATCTCTGGATAAAGTGAGAAAAATGCTCAGACGTATATTTGATATATTTGGGGTGAGTTGTGGATCTCTAACTCACTATATTTCGGCTTGTTCAGTGGTTTGGAACAAAAGAGCTGACTGGTGGAAAGAAAAAATCACATTCTGTCTGTGAGTCAGTCACCTACGCCTGCTGTTCCCCACAAAACCTTTGCCAGTGGGTGTCCAGGGATGTTCTTGTCTTCAGTTCCCTGAAGAGCTCACGATGTGTCCCTACTATTTGTAGCAAACCAAAAATTAGACATCTGAATCTTCTTCCATCTTCCCCTTCTTTTGTCCCTTTGCTGCATAGTTTAGATTGAGAGGGTCTTAAAATAAGATACCAAACCCAGGCTGCTTCGCTCCCTTTGTTGAGCAGGGAGGGTGCCTTCATTAATTATCATGAGAATTAGTTCAGTTATCACCTTAGCTCCTAAAACATAGAGCCTTGAGGGGAATATCAGCAATTAATTTGTGTTCTGTGCTTCACAGTGTACAGGAATGCGCAGTCATCTTCTCATTAAGACTTTCTACTTATTTTTCATGTGGGTTTCAAGTCAGACATTTCCTGTTGGGATTTTCTGCCATAAATAGCTGTCCATTTTTTATTCCCACCAGCTGTGCGTTTGAGGAGCACACAGAAAAGTTTATGAATCACTACTCCTTGACAGATCCCAACCACCACAATATTCTGCCACATAGCCAACAGCAGCAAGTGAATGATATTAGCTCTTAACTCTCCAGAAAACTCTGTTCAGTAATTAAACATTAAGCCTCTGATGCCTATCATCATTCTCTGCCAAGACCCTTTACAATACCTGTTTTCTGTGTTCAGGTAATGATATTAGAGATGATAATTTATTCTGGAAATGTAGCTATCTGAGAAAAATGAATTTGCTGAAATCAGAATTTCATTTATGACCTGGATTTTCAGGACTTTTCTCCTAATTCTGACATTCACCATGCACGGATATTTATTTAGTTGAAAAAATCCTCTGAACATAGGATAATTGACAAAGAGTGATGAAAAGAACAATATTTAGAACTGTGGCACCGGTAGCAGTGTATAATATAATGCAGAAATCTGCCTTCATTCAATAAGGACAAATGATCCAACAGCACTTCAAGCTTTGGGCATCATTTCCAAGTTAATCTGCTCTGCTTTGGTGTCAACATAAAATTGAGTTCAACTCACTAGCAAGCTCTGGAATCTTCAAATAAAAATTCAAACTTGTAACACATACAGCACTGCTGACAGAAACTGTGAAGTCTGTTTTCCATCAGTGTATGTACATAGCTCATTTAATGTTATTGTGATGAAAAATAGTAAGAATAACCCTCAAATAAATTAATAGCTGTGTGGTGTTTGGTAGCAGCCACAGCTCCTGCTCACCAGCTGAAGCTGTCAGTCTCTGTTTGCTGGTGGTAATTTTCTGGTTTACAACAAAATGGACAAAGAAAATAAAACACACAGAACTTTGAAAGATCTGGAGCTTGAAGTTGCAAAATCAAGCCTGTGGAAGCTTGTTAATTTTCTGTGCAGTCTGAGTTTGCTCAGTCTTTTACATTATAATGCATTGCACCAAAAGCTGGAGCCCTGTTCTGCCCCCTCAGCCCCAGTGGGTTTGTGGCCAGCCTTGCTATGTGCCCAGGGTCCCAGGGTCTTCCCACCATTCTCCTGGTGGTACTTTTTCAGCTTTGATATTTATTCAGTACACAGTCTGCTTGTCTGTCTGGACCTAATTCTCATTTCCCTTGCTCATCATCTAGTGATTCTTATGAACTGACTTCCCCTCTTTAATTTGTCTGGCTCAGTGTGTGGGGTTGTATTAGTTTTTTTCCTCACCCTTCTCAATAGTTTTCAGTTCCTCTTCTGGGATCTTCAAATGTCTCTCTTTCTCCCCTCTGTTAGGTCTGCCTTTTTGTCTTGTTTTTCCCAGTACCTCAACGTGTTCTCTCATTGCCTCCATCCTCCTGACACTTTTCCATTTCCCAGCTCCTCATTCCACCTCAATCTTTTCTTTTCCTAGTGTTCCTGTTTTCTTGACTAACATCCCAGCATCAGGCAGTCCTAGATCCTTAGATCCTGTGGATCCCACACATTCAGGTGCCCTTCCCTGCTACAGCTGATGGCTTGAGAAGGTGGTGGCACAACTTCAGCCACTTCCAGGCTTTCCTGCCTGTTGCTTCGCCACTGCAGAGGTGCTTTGCCAGTGATTTCATCACCAGTCCCTATAGCAGAGACACTCTAAGTCAAGACAGTGTAGAGGAGAGTATGAGGCTGCTGCTACCAGTTTGTAGTGATTTTTGTTCATATTCCCACCTTGGAAAAAGGGATGTTAGTGTGGTATTACTGTGTTGCCTGTCATAGATGGTTTAGAGTAGCCCAGAGCCCTGGCTGCAGGGGAGAGAGGAAACCGACTGCAGAGCCTTTGAAAATGTGAAATTTGGAAAGCAAAGTAAAGCTTTTGTGGACATGGACACAGGGATGTCAGGAAGCATTTCACCAGCAGAGTCACTTCACTTCCACATGCCTTGTCTGAGCTGCTGTTCCAGCTCTTCAAACAGAGCATTCCTCTGTTCCCTTTAATACAGGCAAACCTAAATATTCCTGCTGCCTGTCTTCCAGGAAAAGTGTAAGCCTTTTGCCACTTTCTAAAGCAAGACTAGGCCAACATGTTTTTTGCAGGATGTTGACCAGGTAATTTGGGGGTTCTCTAAGGAAGAAAAACAGAATATTCAAGTAGGCAACACAGAACAAGATTAATAATTGGTGGAGTTTCTAATGCGTGGGGCACATGTACAGATGGAAGATTGTCCCAAAAATGGTGGACATATAAAATTGTGTATTCATCAGTTTTATTAATCTTTAGAAAAATGGCACAGGACCAGCTACATCGACATTAATCTCTATTTACATCTTTAAGACAAGTATTAAAAAATCACTATGCAGAAAATAATAGAATGTTTACAAAATCAATATACATTTTTGCTTGGAATGATGATGAGCAGTCTTGGAAACAGCAGTATTGCATATTGATATTTCTTTTTAATATATCTCTAGGATACAAACAAAAATTAAAATAAAATGCAAAGTATGAGTGCTGTTTGGTTGTAAATAAAAAGGAAGCTTACATTACTAGAATACAGAATAGCTGGGAATGGAAACTTTAGATTATAAGGCAGATTTGGCAGAAGCTCACATTTCTAAAAAGAATACTTGAAAGAATAATATTATGTCTTTGATAAAATGAGATTAACGTGCCTAATTCTTAATGCCCACAAGTGAGATTGCCTTGCAAGATGTTTGATGTCAGACAGTGTAATTGCCTCATAACAGAGTTTGGAACAGTAACTTCCACTAGTCATAAAAAGCCTCCTGAAGGACTCAGATGCAGTAGTAGTAATGCCATGTTACATTAATCTAAAATTATTCACTTAATGTTTGGAGACTGTATCTCAAATAGGAGTTTCACTTCAGCTTTGGAGAAATAAAATGTCTGCCTGTAAGTTTTCATTCTTCTCCACCTTCTCTCGTCTCTAAATGTTTGAAGGTAAGAGTTTGAAATGTTAAACTAAGCAGAGAGTTGGTTGACAGGGAACTGTACCCATGGCCACTGTTATCATTTATTATTGCGGTCTGTAGCATGACACTGCCTCCAGACACCTGGAATATATCGTTATTTAAATGCACAACTTGATATAGCAGTAATTGTGTCACAACTATTGTGTAATTACACTGACTGAAGGTGTTTGTGTGTGTAGCTGCCTACAGCTGCACGTGCACATTTGTTTTTTTGGTTAATTTGGCTTTGTGTTGATTCTTGTTCACATCAAAAAATTGCTGTTGACAGGTCTGCAAGCACCGCCAGGTACAGGTTAAAATCTTAAATGGGATCTGTCCAGGTTTGGTGGCACTGTGAAACTTTTGTTACAATGCTGTGCTTTAGAAACTGATTCCTACGTGTGACTTGGGATAATTTCCTTGGTATTTGTGACCCTTTTTATTAAGTTAAACTTAACCTTCTTAGATGTCTTACATTCCTTTAACAAACTAAAGGTTTAGTCCATTAAATGGTACCAGGTAGAACATAGCAATATTGCTACCACAGCTGTGATAGGTGAATTTTGGGTAGCTCTTTTAACCAATCTGTGTGACTCATTATTAGGTCATAGTTTGGATAAAACTGTTTGATTTTTTTTTTTTTTTTTTACCGAGGCTAGAATAGGCATAAGATTATTTAAACGAGCTTTGAAACCTTACAGTTCATCTGGCAAACTGCTGTAGGTTATTAGAAAACGTGAAGGGGAAGGCGAGAGGAAATTCTGAAAGCAATTAGAGACTCCTTTTGACAGCTCTTTCAGCAGATAAAAAGCCAGCTTCTTTCGAGAAAGTATCTCCTGGCATTGGTTTGTGTCTTATGGACAGTTGTGCCATTAATATGCAAATGCAGGATGTAGGGAAAGGAATGTGTTGAGACACATACAGATTATTCAAAATTAAAATAAAATTATCAGGAGTACAAATAAGATTCCCCCCCCCCCCCGCCCCTTCAAATTTAGCAGTCAAACTTCATTTAAATGGTTCAGTATTTTACTTTGAAATCCGGTTACTTGAGCCATCCATCCTGTGATCTGAATTTTTCCACATGCATATTCATGCGTGTGTTTACATATTTTTGTTTGTTTATTGCATCTGGTACTTCAGTAATGTGTAATTTCTATTTCTCCCTTTTGTCTGGGGGCCTCTCATATTACATTTAGATTGTATCCTTTATCATTCCTAATTGACATTTATGCTTTTACTGCTATTGTTTGCCTAGCTCCTCTCTGGTACGGATCAACAATTTGTTTTAATCTGTGTCACTTCTCTTATCTCCCTCTACGCAGAGATGCAGTCACTCTGCACTCGCTCACGCCCACGGAGATTGTGTTACAAACAGCGCTCCCGCCCCGCTCCGGAATGCCGGGGAATCTTAATTGCTTTTCCAGTTCGTTTATAAGAACGCTCAGACACAGTTTGTGCGAGACCGGCTTTGACAAAAGTAATGGCATGCCAATGCCTATGAATAAATAAATGCCATTTACATAGAGGAATACTGTGGCAGCAGAAGGGAAGTCGCAGGATGGAAGCTAATGATGGTTTAAAAACGTTATTCCTCGTTCTTAGCGGGGAGCCGAGTGAAATCCAGAAAGCTGTAGAGCTTGGGTTGCTCTACAGGTACTGCTGTTCTTTGTAAACAGTAGTTTTTGTTTTAATTTTCTCAACTGACTGGCTGGAAAACTTTGTGTTATAAATGAGAGTTAAACAAGAAATGTTTGAATTTCCAGCGGCCTTGGGAAGCTGTTAGGCTTCCTGTGGATTTCTTTTGCTTTCTAATAATCAGTTTAACAGTTTGTGCTCAATTCCTTCCTTATATTGCTTCCCCTGTCCAGGTAAAAGCTGTGATGTCAAACAGTTTAGGAGGTAAGAAATACTGGCACAGTCTGTGTGTGGTGACAGGTTTGGAGCTATAAGCAAAGGGCTGGAACTAGTCAGTTTTATGTATTGAGTGATGAATCTCTCTCTGTTGGGAAGAGGAATAATGAGGGCAATCAGAATAGGCTGGCAGAGAGCAGGCATGGAAACGGGCTCTGCAGTGCTCGATAGATCAGTTCAGGTATGGAGGCTGATAATGGGAACCTAATAAAATGATCAGAGGTGAGCAGGGGTATAGCAGTGAGATAGCTGGGGCACCTTCCTGCTCCTTTTTCCTGTCCGTAGTGCCCGTGACCCACTGCACAGACTTCCAGTGCCTCGGTGACCCTTCTGTTTTGCTTGGGGTAAATTCCATGCACCAGGAGTTCACCATTTGTTACAAACTCCTCCTCGGGAGGGAAACGTGCTGCACCATGCAGAAGAACATGGTGTGGGAGGAAAAGGCTGTTTGTCTTCATGTACATCCTGGGATCAATCCAACTGATTAGGAGGTGACAGTCACCAGCTGGGTAGGAAGCAGTACTGATGGATATGTTTAGGAAGGAAAAAATCTGTATCAAAATTTGATAGACTAATAGGAGAAATGTCATAAGAAAGTGCAGTGTGCATTTAAACTGTTTATTGAGTTACTGGTAAGAGCAATGGTATATATATGCATGTATATGTATCTATAAAGACAAACAAAGATAATAATCAGCTGCTTTATTCAGGTCTGGAAGCTTTACCATCATGAGGCATCAAAGCAAGTGAATACATTTTGTGTGTTTCCTCCAGCACTCTGTCTCAGTGACAGTCTTTCCCACTTCCATTTCCTTCCCTTATTTTTTTTTTCCTTTTCTCATGTAACCATTTTTGTTGGTTTTAAAAACTTCAGGAAAATAAATACAGTTTTGGAGAGTACGTGATGGTTAGAAAGAAAAATAGGAGAGAGAGAGACTGTCCTTTTTAAGAGGTGTCCTGCTCTGTGGGATGGGAGCAAAACCAGCCCAGCATGTACCTGCACAGGCCTGACAGCAGACAGATAATTCAGGGACAACAAATAAATGATAAGCTATTTCTAGCCATTAAGAATAGTGAGATTCTTTCTTGTGTTTTCCACATCCCCCATCAATACTGAGGCAGACAGCATGCCTGTCTCTTACAGCCTTCTCAAATATGAATAAACAATGCCTGTAGCTTTGTAGCTCTTTAATTTTTGATCTAGAGAAGGCTTATTCTTTTTTTTCGAAGCGACGTCTCCTTGACCAGCAGCTTTGTTTGCAATGCACTGGGTTTATTAATTGCTCAGAGTTAAAAAAAATCAGATGTGCAAACTAATATTATCTGAAGAACAAATGTGTTATGGTTGCATTTGAAGTGGTATGAGTGTTGTGAATTATCACTGAAAAATTATGAAGTGTTAGAAAATTGAAGACAATGTATTATTGTGTATCATTTATGACAGTAATATTAATACTTAGGCTGTGCCTAAGTGATGCCTTTGTTATTATTCTGCTCTGTTGATGGTTTTTTGAGCAATGTATACCAATAACTGGCTTGACTCAGAGGTGAAAAGAATAATGTATATAATGCACAGCAGCTGGATTGAACAGGAAGCTGCACCTGCTTTCAATACAGTTCATGCCCAGCTATAAACTGTGCTTAGAATATGGGCACAGGACCCCTGTATATTGTATTTTAATCATTAACTTTTAGACTTAGCAAGATTTGTTCCCTCTGTATTTTCTCAGGTTTCAAGACCTTTTGTTAAATATTCTCTACTAGACTTTTTCCATTCCATAAACTTTTTCCAAATGAAAATATTGAATTCACCCTCTGATTATTACCTTTTTCTTTAACAGCTGTCTATTCCTATTGTAAATTCCAGATCTACGTGTTTGAATCTAATTTTAGTTGGCATTACAACTCCTGTATCAGTACAGAAGAGCTCCTTGATCTCCAAAATACCTACTTTTTCATTTTTATATGCTAATGCATGTAATATAGCTCTGCCCTGTGATACTGTAGCTGTTTTTAATTAAGCAATCCTTAATTCTTATTCTTTGAGTAGCTTAGCCATCTTGTTCTCAAACTTGCTCAATATTCTTGGTTTTAAGATCGTGTAGGCCTTTGACATCCCTCTCACATTGGCAGTGGTATGCCAGCTGTATTCTCTGCTCTACCTTAGTTTTTTATGTCTCTTGAATTTCTGTCTTTATTCTTGCAACTAAAAAAAAATCAACAAACAAACAAAAAAACACACCACCACAAAAAACCAAGCAAGTTCTGAATCTTAGTGTTTAGGAATTCAATTAATGTAATACCTAATATTTTCTGAAAGCATTAGCATCTGGTGGCTTTCCTGTTTCCCTCTCTCTGTGTTGAGGGAGAAGAAAATTTTGAAGCTGTTACTGAAGTTAGTGATTGCAATTGTGACATTACTTGATCATGGTTTCCTTATGGTTAAATCCATTGGCTTGCTCATGTCTGTCTAGTACATGAATTTACAAACCCTTTATTTCTTGGCCTTCTAATGCAAAATCTGATTTGAAACCTGGAGTTCCTATAGATGTATTTTTCACAACATTTAACCTGATTTATTTGTGATGTGGAACAATCTCGTGCTGTTCCTTGCATGTTTGACCTGTCATTTAGAACTGCTGTATCACCAGCATAGACAAAAATCTGATATTAATTCTTAGACGATGAAATATTTTTGTTGTTCCAATCTACAAGTTTTTCCTCATAATGAAGCAATGGCAGTGACAAACCAGGGAAGAGATTGCATTCTCAGTTTGACACCAGCAGCTGTGTTAGACTCTTTGCTTAAGTTTGCATTTTCTTTAACCACTGAAGCCATACCTTGAAATACAGTTAGGCAAATTTAATTATTTTTGCTTGCTTCCTGTAATATTTCAAGATGTGTGAAAATGAATCACAATGGGGGTTATCTTATGCTTTCCAAAAAATCTATAAAGTTTATAATGGGTAGATACTGCTTTATTGCATTACACAATTTATTATCCTCCATCCATGCTGTAAGTCCTTTTATTTCTTTCATTTTGAGTTTAGTAGCTCTGTCTGGCTTGAATTATTTTATTTAAACATTACCTTGTTTCCTTCATCAGAGTTATATTAACCTTCTTTGTTCTTGTTAAGAAGTTTGGGTTATAAGCAGCTTGACACTGCCCATTTTGGGTGAGGGAGCACGTGTAAGCACAGCTCCATCCAGGGAATCCTGTTTGGTGCTGTGAATACAGCTCAGAAAGCTCAAAAGGCAGGAAAACTGCTGAGGGCCGTGCTTTCAACAGTGCAGAGTTCCAGTGTAAGTTTTATTTCACACCCATACTCCATCCTGCCTGCCCTGCCTGCCCCTCACACCACCGAGACCTCCCTGCAGCACTGGGAGCTCCTCTCTGGTGGGAGATGGGCAATTCCAGGCTGCTGCTCGTGTTTCCACGAGCTATTCCAAGCAGAGAAGCAAGCCTGAGGCAGGGAATGCTGGAAAGGGATGGATGAAGGTAAGTAAGTAATGGCCAGTCTTCACAAACGAAGAACCGGGGAAGGTCTTTACACCTTCCAGCCTGCGCATTGGATTTTTTAGGTG
>JAYRBT010000028.1:4573126-4588653 GCA_036023395.1 Myiotriccus ornatus | reverse complement strand
AACGAGCTCCATCTGCCCGGGGAGTGGCCCTGACCAGGAATCGAACCCGGGTCTCAGCGGTGACAGCGCCGCGTCTTTACCACTAGACCACCAGGGGCTCATGGATGAAGGAAGGGGGCATGAAACGCTGGGCGTGCCGGGTACTGCAGTGAGTAGGGTAGAAGTCCCAAACAGTCCTTGTTACCATGAACTTCATGTGAAATAATGTTCAAATGTCTTGAAAGAAAAAGAGGAGATTCATGTGTGCAACCTTTATAGGAACGTAACTTCTGCAGAGAAGAAGAGGGAAGAAGAAATGCATTTTTACCACAGGAAAATTTGTGTATCTAATGCCATACAAATTAAAATCCTGCAGGGAATCTTGTAGCCTACGGAGTGGAGTTCTCCCTGGTGGGAGCACATGCCTTTGAATGGGGAACACAGATTACACCCAGGGAAAGGAGGAAACAAAACAAATATTGTTAATCCTCATCAGAAACACAGAGTCATGATCAAGTAAAATACTGAAGGCATAAGTGCTATTCATAGCTTGTCCCATTGATGCAGTTTTTGCGTTCAACCCTCTAGAAAATTTCTTTTACTACCCAATTAGTTTTTATTTTATTTCTGGTGAAGATTTGTAATATTAATTACCAACATAAAAACAAAGATGCAGTGCACTGAAACAAATGGATGTGTTTTTATGCTTAGATTAAAACATTACTTGTAATTGTTTACAGTGAAATCTCCTTGCTGTCACAGTGGTGTTAACAGGGTTATAAACTTTGAAGTTCTTAGAAGGAAACAAAAAAGTATATTATCTTCTAGCTATGGTGTAATCTACCATTAGTTACCTAAATATTGCTGCATTTATACTGTCTCATGTACTTATCAAACATCTACATGACTCCTTAACTATTTCCAAAACAAAAGAGTCATTATTTACCCACTGTGAAAATAGCCTTGTGTTAGTGGTATTAGAAATCATTAGCTCTATTAAGTCCGTTATCAGCTCTGCTAGCAGCTGGAAATATCCTGCAGCTCAGGAGGGCTCCGAAACGTTCCCCAGTCATTATATTCTAGATCACTTTGCTTTCTTGTACGCTGAAAACAGATTATAATCACATTCAGCCACAGGCAAAAATAGAAGCTGACAACAGTGGTAGAAAAAAGATTTATGAAACTTTTCATTGCTCGGGGCAGTATTTTGTAACAAGATAACAGTGTTGTCCCTTAGATAGGAGCATGAGTGAACAGTTCAGCTATGTCTTTCTATCATCTTGGTGTTCCGTGTCTCAAAATGACAAGTATCACACCATAAATACAGCCCAAAGCATTACAGATGTCTATAAGCAGAATCCATATTAATTGTTAATGCATAAAGAAGAGACAGATCAGTTTATGTTAGCTTAGGAAATAACAATCTATTTTTTTATGGGTATGGAATAACAAATATAAGTATTAATTTTATCTTGCCATTGCTTACTTTGAATAGGATTGACTCCAAAAATGGTATCTTGAAGTGTGTTGGGTTTAAAAGAATTCCTTTATCAGTCTTTGCTCCAGCTGAAACTGGCCCTTCAAACACTACATTTTAAGTAGCTGGATTAAAATAATTTCTTTAATGTGGCTCAAGATCGTGGATTTGGGTACTTTCCCAGAACATTTTCACAAGAAGTGCTTCTTGTTGGGAAAGAAAAATAACATAGTTTTTCAAAAGCTACAGTGGTGAAAGAATAATGATATCCCCATGAAAGTATATTTTAATTTCCTGTTTAACAGGTGCATAGTTGTCGACTCCCTATTTTTAAAATCTCCTGAAATAGGACTGAGGTTTAACACTTATGTTATAGAACCTCACAGTAATGTCTCTGGATTTGGAAACAAGGTAGTGTTACTGGGACTAAGGAAAACGTGCACATAACACAAACTGCTGCACATCTGCAGCACTAATCAGAAAGGGATGGATGTGTATTTGCAAGTAATTACAGGTACCTAAAGTATGTGAGATAGCTGTATGTGATACAGCTGCCTAGATATGCCTGCAGTGGGAAGTAGAGTTTACCCTGCTCAATCCTGCATTTCTCCTGCCTCCGCAATTCCCTTGTCCCCTCTCTTTTAATTTACCCTGAAGCTTACCTGAAGAGCAATGCAGCTGTATTTGAGGACCTCTGCACCTTTTTCTCTTCCTCCTTTTCCAGCTCTCCTTCTCTGACCTTGTGGTTATGTTGTAGCTCCCTCTCACCTGAGAAAGGTGCAGTTGGTGGTGAACCCTCCCCTGCCTTTGCCATCCCCCCTCTCTCCTCCTGCCGACTCCTCTTCCCTCCCCCGTGGTGGCTCTGGGCTGACAGGGCCGGTGCTGGAAGAGGGCAGGGATGTGCCTGCCCTTGCCCAGCAGCCCAGCCTGGCACAGCAGCTCCACTGGGAGCCCCGCTCAGGGCCAGCAGATTTATTCCCTTCAGCTGTTCAGCGTTTGTTCCTGAGCAGGCACAGATCAGTTTTGTACATCAGAGCGTTCTCCTGGGTACTCCTGAATGCCCAGTACCTGTCTATGTCCAGATAACTCTGTGTACCTAATAATTTCAGTGTGATATGTATAAATTCCCTCACTTCAGAAATTCTATTTTACCTGTGCTTCCTTTTTTGCTGATCATCTGTGGTAAATTAGTATAGGTTTGATTCAAATTGAATCTGTAACTCTCCCTGTTGTTCATGTGAAGAGCTGAAATCTGCCTCACTTGAGTTCCTGTCTGAGCATCATCTGAAGTATTTATAACCAAGGCTCTAAAACTGTTACAAAGATAGTAGCATGCCATTTCTTTTTATGCAAAACTTGCTTTAGTATGACATATCTGGAGCAGAGAAAAGGCTAACATGCTTATTTTGCCAGCTGACCTAAGTGAACAAATAGATACAGAAAGATTGGAGTGGGAATTGTTATATTTTCTGTGATGAATCAGGTTTTGAAACAGGCTGAGAGTAAATTGGTGCTGTGCAAGGATGTCAGAATTCATGCCAGTTATGCAAGATGTATGAATCTATACAAGAATTGGAGTAACAATTTTAAGCAGAATTATTTGATTAGGAAAAAAACCCTGTTGTGTCTTTCTGCTTTCAGCTGTAAAGGTACTTCACACACATGGGGAAATATGGGAAAGAAGAGGATGGCATTTAGGGAGGAAAATTCTTAGCAATTTTTTACTTAACTAGGAAGAAAGATTGTACAATATTAAGGTAAAGGATCTTATTTTGTATTTCTGCGTCACAAAAAAAAAAAAAAAAATTATGGACCTTGATGTGATTCAGGAAAGTTTCTGAAAAATATAGAACAAGGTGTTGCCAGTGAGTGGGGGTTTCATACTTCAGCAGATGCTACAGAAATGTTTTTTTTTTCCTGTAGACATGTCTTAGGGATAGTATCTTTAAAGAACACAGATCATGCTTGTCACTAATGAGGCGTTTCAGCCTTGGATTATAATAGGTCCTTTGTGATGCTGTGAGCAAGAGCTGGGTTTTTGCTGGTTGGTATTTGTTCTACCAGGAGATTAAGATGGGTTATCTCAGAGGATGGATTCTAAGAGGTGAGGAGCCAAGGGGTAAATCTCCTGAACTATTGCAGAGATGGCAGGACAGGAAAATAATTAAAAACTACCAAAGAAAAGTATGAAAAAAACCCATAAAGCTTGAAGATAGCAGATAGCAGAAAGAGAGGGACAAGAAGGAAGAGAACAGTATTATTTAATGATGAGTTTCTCAGCCCCCCTCAAAGCCCTGACTCCAGGCACCAGTGTGTTAGAGCAGGGTGTGCTCGCTTTGCCTGTGCTGGCTCAGCTCCATAGAAATAGTCTCTCCTTGAGTTTTAAGCTAATTTCTTTATAGTCTGGCACATCAGCACAAAGTTGCCCAGGGACTGAGGCAGCTCCCATCTCCTGTTGTGGCTCCAAAGTGTAATGAAGTCACGGTACCTCTTCACCAGGAGCAGGGGCTGTGCAGCCTTTGCCAACCACACACTGATACCCGGAGTACCCCCACCTTACTCTTCACATCAGTCTGTCCTTGTCACTTGCTCCTAAATTTGACTCTGAGGCTGCTTTAGCAGCAGGTTGCCTCTGTTCAGAGGGTGTTTTGCTGCCAAAACATACTTTTAATGAGAAGACCAGCTGTTCTCCCTCAGGACCAAGCTTCCACTTGTTCCTTCGTTTTCTTCTTAATTGTCTTATCACTGATGAATAATTTAATAATTTTTCTTGAGTATTTCATAAATTTAGAGTTTTGTGGAGTCTCAGTTAATAAAAACACAGCAACAGTTGATTCGCTTCCCCTACGTTCATGGCACAGCTTGCCATTTCCCCCTGAGCTTGTATCAAAAAATATGCAAGTAAATCGAAATAGTGAAACCATATCAAGATATCTGTCAGCATCCTACACTGATGTGCAGTTTGGGTTTTATTCCAGACTGTTTTATTATGTGGAAAATATGCATGGAACAGTCTTTAAGCTTTAAGGGTGATTGGTTTGCTTGCCCTGTAGAGGACAGCTTTTGCTTTTGCATTTCTGTTAAAATGTACTAATTGGACATTAGCTTAAAAATGTAAACCTCTCCAATGGGCAGGACCTGCCTTACACATCATTTGGAAAATCTGCGATCAGGGTTTTGCTTGGGGTTATTTGTTGTTGCTTTTTAACAGCCAGCTAAAAGGTCAGGCACAATGATACCGCATTTCTAGATCTTTATCCAGTGTGGAAGTTGCCCCATTTGTTTCTGCTTATTGAAAGACATTATTCAAACATTCTGCATTAAAAAAAACCAAACAAATGAACCCCAAAACAAACAAATAAAACACGAATAAGACGAAATCCACCACCAACAAAAACAAACCAACCAAAAAAGCCCCACATCCAGACACCCAAACCAAACCTATTTGAAACAGTAGTTAAATACGGGATACTTTCTGTTTAGAATCCACTAGAATTAGTTTTCATGTGCTTTAATTTGCTGTAAGAGGAGAAAATGTGTCAGATGAGAAGGACCTGTTGAAAGAAGAAAAAGGCCAGAAGAAACCAGGGCAGCAGGGCTTGGTCACTCAGTTCTGTGTTAATTCATTGCTCTCTGTGTTTCAGTCTGTGATGTAAGGTTTTGATAATTTTTTACCTTATTAGGCTTCATTTCTGAAGCACATTAAAAGAACACACAGCAGACTCTGTAGAGAACATTAAGTATTATCATTATTGTCACATTGTGGTTGTTGGTATTGATCACTTCAGCGTGTGTAACGTTGACTGCAAGCAGTTTTGACAGATAAAAGCTCTATAGCTGATGTTGCCAGAGTACAAGATTACTGGGTTTATGATCCCCTCCTACGCCATGTTTAACTATCCAGTTTAACATCTCCTCTGCCTTTCCTTGTTTGTGAATATTTCTTTCAGATACACTCATTTAAAATAAAATCTTTGCTCTCTGGGCATTCATATGCTTTTAGAACTATGTCAAAGATAACCCTAATTTTTGAGTTACACGTGATAAAAATCCATTCCTGATCCTGATTTGATTTTGGTTCATTCCATGATAAGTGTGGACACCTAATAAGTGTCCCACTACCTAAAACTGTACCTGTGATTTACTGGTAACAATATCATGAAAATAACTTTCACTCGAAATACTACAGATGTTTAGGGGGAAAATAATGTCCTCTTGACTTTGGACTTTCTTAAGCTTGACAACTTCTCTGTTTGTGAATATTCCTTGGAAAATGTGGTTCATAGAAGGTCCTTGCAGAAAAGTCTTGATGTGTTGAGCATGTATCTGCAGAAGACTTAACACAGATTTTTCATGTATATAAATTTAGAAATAATAAATTTTTTTCTGGTAGCAGACTACTACCCTGCTACTGTAAGAGCTCATAGGACATCTTTATTTAGTGTCTTTTTCCCTTCTTTTTTGCTTTTTCCTTCCCCTATGTCTCAAAGAAGCAGAATTGTCTGACTGATTTCAGAACCCTCACCTCCTTTTCCTCTGCCATGATTTCACAAGTCAGCTGCAGTGTCGGAAAGTTTTGTCCCTTAGTCTTCCTTTCTGAAATTCATCGAATTTTGGCTTTACCTGCCCCGAAGCTTTTCTGTCTAAGGGATTCCACCCATGCACACTCATGTTAAAGCAAAAATTTCAGGTGTAGGTTTTGAATGTTTCACATTGCTAGAAAAAGCTGCTTGAAATTTTTACAAGGTGACAGATATTTATCCAGAGGTTTTAGTGAGGCTGTAATCATAGTATTTAACTGCTCTCTAGCCTTCCGTGACTTCAGTTGGATAAAATATTGTCGTCATCCTCTTTCCTCATTTTTAAATTCTTCTTTAATATTGCCACTGTCATTATTATCCATACAACATTGCACCTCAAGGCTGGGATTTTTTCTCTTTCTTTTCATGGTGTTAAACACCACTTAGTACTGTGGTGATATCAGACATTCTGAAGGAAGAAACCCTATATAATGCAACTATGATAGCTGCTTTCATACCTTAAATAGGAAGTGCAATGTGTTCTCTCGGTTCTCAATTAATACCATGTTTCTGTGGCTCTTTACTGGAGTCTCTTTGCTTTGCTGGTCTCAGAGAAACAAAACCACGGCCTTGGGACAGAGAAGGGCATGTAAAGATTGTGTTGATCAGAGTACGTGGGGTGAAGCTGTGCTTTCAGAAACACGGATAATGGGTAGGGCTGTGCTGTTCCCTCCCCCCCGACACTGGGAACAGGCAGCATTGCCCAAAGGCATTACAGTTCCCTGCCTTCTGTTTGTTCTGGTAATGTGGGAGCACATCAGGGTTTGGTGTCTGCCCGGATGATTACACAGTCTCTTCAGGTTGTGAGTTCCATTGCCTTCTCCGTGCTGGTGAGGTAAGAGCAGCGCATATTGGAAGTGGCAGCCCAGAGCACGGCTGTGTTGTGATTCTGCTGGGTGAACTGGGCAGGGCATGGCAGGCAGGCAGCACTGGCCCAGGAGATGAGTAGGGATGGTGTTTTCTATGTCACTGATTGCAAGTGATTAGACAGGTGTATTTTATAAAAAGGAGAAAGAAAAAAAAATCCATAGCCTTGTTCTGAGTCTCTTCAAGCTCACATAATAGGGAGTTGCACAGAGATTGAACATCTTGGTGAAGACTCAGTCTCTGCAAAATGTTGGTAATGCTGTTTAGTGCAGTGTAGATAAGACAACAGTTGGTCTTTTCCACCTAGACTAAGTTTTCAGTGGGTTGCTTCATTCCTGCTGTGCTACAGGGTAGTTTTCTAGATTGCAATAAGTTCATCCACGGTAAATGCAGCAGTATTGGAACATTTGCTGCAGTGCTATTGAGAGGATTGCTGGCCAGAACAAGCTCTGTGGGTGCCTCATCCCATTGTTGTTAGTTAATTTTCCTGGTCTCCAGGCAGACTGAAAGCCAGCTGCAGTCTGGGAGCTCTTTGGCTGCTGTGGTGGAGCTGTGTCCACGGCAGCACTCCCAGCAGCTGGCTGTGGGAGCTGGTTCCCACGCCACAGCTGAAGTTCCCGTGCTCGGCTGGGCTGCGTGGGCAGCTCCCCTCTGCCCCACACTCGGGGTCCTTTCATCCCTGGGCAGTGCCTGATGGCATCCCTGGGGCTTGGCTTTCCCTGAGCTCTGCCACGCTGAGGGTCAAGGACAGTGTTTGCCAGGCATCCACAGGGCTCCGAGGCCGTGGGTGATGGGGACTGGGATCAGCCCCTGGACTCAGTCACATCAGTCACGGTGCTTTGAGAAGTCCTAGCCCAACTGCAGCACCCAGTGAAAGAGACCCATCATTTTCAGAGCTGAAATCATCTCATACCAACTCTTCTGTTTTACCATGTGTGACTGTGGGGTTACAGCTGTTTCTTAGTTGTGTGGGTTTGGGGTTTTTTTTTTTTTGGTTTTTTGTTGGTTCTTTTTTTTTTGGTTCACACTCTAAAAACTCTAATTAAAAAGTTGTCTAAGAATTGCTGGCTTAGTGTTGGCTCATGTACTGCTGAGTGATAAACTGGGTGAGGGCTTTCACACACCACTATTTATGATAACCTCTATTTTTACTCATTAACCCATGGTTTCATCCAGCAGAACCTTTTACTTGGGGTAGCTGATGGTAACCTCTCTGGTACCTTGAAAAGCCAGGAAACTTTGACAGGACTTCTTATCTGAATGGTTTTTGACATTCTTTTTTGTCCAATACGAACCAATAACGAATTCAAATGAAATCCTGCTGCCTGTGAAAGAAATGCCAGTCATGTACTATTGCAGCTTGCAGTACCCTGGAGGCAGACAAATCCTTGTTTCTGTCTTGTACTTATTTGTACCTTGCCTGCTTTTAAAAAGAGAAATAACCCATTGAAAAGCCTGATTCAGTGCAACATGTACTTTGCATTATATTTGCTTTTCTCTACTCCAGCATTATGCAACTATTCCTCTTACTCTTCCCATATATTCTGCACAAATTATTTTTACCTGTTCTGCATGTTGGGAAACAGATGGTCCTGGTAGTAAATAACTGGCTTCCCAGGAGCTGTGAAATTGAATTCTCCCAGGAAGCTTCTCCATGAGTCTTGTATTTACTGGTATAAGTCAGTGAGCCTTCATGTTAACGATGCTTGTATATCAGTGTTTGTTTCCTCCATTTGATTATCGGTTGGTTCAGCCTAAATGTAAAACTGTATTTAATTATTATTTTCATGCTTTCTTTGTGCCAAAGAGGTCATATTTTAAGTATATTGGGGGAAAAAAATACTCAAGCTCTGAAAACCCATTGAAGAGCATTGTAGTAAAATACAACCTTTTTTTTTTTCCCCTCTTAGACAAGAAAACTAGTATATTTTTGTTGATCCTGTTGTTGAACTGAAAAAAATCTAGACTGGTGTGCACTGTGCATTCTGGTGAGTCGTCCCAGGGCAGTAGTATAAGATGGAATAAGAAATAAATTTAGCAGTTGACAAAAGTTAGTGCTACTGGGAAGAGATGGTAATACTGCCCGGGAAACAGAAAGTACTTGATGCTGAAAGCCATGTTCAATATATTTAGTTTCATTAGTAGTTCAGCTGCCAAACTTCTCAGTGGTGAAACTTGACATTACAGACTTAGAACAACAGAAGGATTCAAAATCGTTACTCTGCTGATAGACCTTTCCTTCCTTAAAGATCTGCAGTACCTGGAAGGCTGATTTATTAAAAAGCTCACCTAGGCATTGCTGAGATCTCAGTCTCCTATTAGATCTTCCCTGTGACACAGTTACTTTAGTAATTTATTTTGAGAGACTCTTTCTTGTATAGATTTTCTATGAGGCTGGGTTTAAAAAAAAAAAAAAATCTATTTTGGACAAAATCTATTTTGTAATACGTTCAGTGACATTTCTGAAATAATCAAGATGTAGTGCATTGCATTAAACCACCCATGAGTGGCATTCCTTTTGTCCCCTTGGAAGCCAGCTCTGTGTGCTGGCTGGGTGATGCAAGATCCAAAGTGCTGCTGTAACAGGGATAACTTTCTCTTGCACCTGACTCCAGACTCACAATGAATTGGAAATTATGGCACAGTTATTCTTATGTCACTGTGAAAATTTTCAGGCTCCCCCTTGGACCATCCAAAGAAGCAGCAGTTTTCGAGCTGTACTCCTATATGGAAAATGTCCCCAGGCCTCTGTTGCGGGCCTAAACATTTCTGTTCAGAAACTTCTGGATGTTGTTCAGAAAAATCTACGTCCTCACTTTCTGTTTAGTGTGATTTCCAGTGCTTCAAACTGTGTGAGCTTAGGCAAGGATTTAGACTGGGTTCAACTCTCCCATTCTGCAGAACCAAGTCTGGAGAGCAACATTTGCCTTTCTGCACTAAAATGTTCCATGGTAATGACATGGTAATAATGAACTTCTTTGCTTAGAAACCTGTATGTGTGCTTTTCTTTGTAGTTCCTCTTACATCAGTGCTTTCTTCAGAGTGCAGTCGTGTATCTAAGCTGAAGAACATAAATACACCCTTAAACTCTCTGAAACATGTTTTATTTTTATATATCAGTATTGGAAAACTGAATGAAAAGGTTGACTGGAAAATACGTGAGATGCACTGATTGTTTTTCAATTAGAAAGAAGACAACTCTTTAATTTCTCTGTGACTTGTTTTTACAAGAGGTAAAATTAGAAGTAGTATGTCTGCGTTTTCATTTTTGTGTGTATATATATGTATATGTGTGTGTGTATATGTACATATAAAAGTACCACAGGACACTGAGTGCACATAAAGCATTCTTATTGAAGTGATAGGTTTTGCCATTGTCTAGACATTATATTATGCAGCCTCTGCACCTCATGCAGTGCAATAATGAATATTTAAGTGATGTATTTCCACAAATATAATTAGTACAGGATATCTCAGATAATACTGTTTTTTAGGGCAGTGGGTTTTAACCTTTTTGTAGGTGACCCTCACTTGAAAGAGTTAGCTATGTGACTGTAATCCCTCAGTTTAGACTCCAGAGGAAGGATCCTGCTTTGCCTTTGTTTCTCTCAG
This sequence comes from Myiotriccus ornatus, assembly GCA_036023395.1. Classification (NCBI taxonomy): domain Eukaryota; kingdom Metazoa; phylum Chordata; class Aves; order Passeriformes; family Tyrannidae; genus Myiotriccus; species Myiotriccus ornatus. The sequence continues at coordinate 4,578,138 of JAYRBT010000028.1, read as the reverse complement.
TATGCACACTGCTTTTTCACAACCAACCCATCCAGCACCGTGACCAATCTGCCATTTCTTTGGCTCCAGCCCTGCTGAGAACGAGCTAATATTCCTGCTTCCCGAAGGCTGGTTCTTTCTGGGTGCACTTGGATGTGGGCACAGAGCATCTGGGCACCTCTGGTGTGGGGAGTGTGATGGAAAAGCAGCACTTCGTGGTCTGCGTGCGCAGCAGCAACTCGGGGCTGGCAGAGCTCGTTTGGCTGAGCTGCCTCTGCCCGCCGCAGGATCTGATTGCCCTCTAAGTGCTGAGAAATTTACCTTCAGCACTCCCGCAAAGGATATGGGTAATGGTGCTTAGAGATAACAAGTGATTCATCCACGGTTGCTCAAGGGTTGGCTCAGCCAGAGCAGGAGATAGAAACTATCTCCTCCTTTAGAAAAGTCCTAAACTTTATCCATTCAACCACCTTTCCCCTTTTCCGTGTGATTGTCTGGATATCGTGGGAAAGCAATGGGGTACTTTTTGTTTGGCTTTTTTTGGTTGTTTCTTTTGTTGTCACAGCAACATTTAATTTTCTACTCTAATATTGTGCCGAGGACATGGCTGTGGTGCACTGGCAGACACTGATAAGTGACTTACCATTTCATACCACACGTTTACTGAATTTCATTTGAAAATGTACAGTCTGGGATGACAGCCAGTCATTCAATCCATTCTTGCCTCAAAGTGTGTAAAAACATGCAGACAAAAGAAGGAACACCTGGCAAATGTTTTGGGTTTAAAAGAACAAGAGAGAGAGGTAATGGTATCCACGGTTAGGAGTGAGATAACTTGCTTCTTTACAGCATGTGTTGAAAACATTTTCAGAACATTTAGTTGCCATTTAACTACAGCCGCGCACAAACCCCGGTCTGTGTTGCTGGGCAGGAGCCCTGGTCCCACCCCGCCAAACTCTCCGAAGGCTGCAATCCCAGGCTGGAAGCTGGCCCTGGAGACGGCGGCTCCTGGGACACTGTTGTGTTCCTGGGCGTTTCAGTGCGTTCTTTGCTCCCTGACTCAGAGTAATGTGAGCTGCCTTCGAAGATGAATTTAGCTTGGAAGGTGGCCCTGTGGTTCTGTGAAACACCCGTTACTCATTGTGATGGCAGGTGATGTGGTTTCCTTGAGAAAACAGTGTGGCAGAGGACTGAATAAAGAACTAGGAATACTGCAGACTGGGTTTCTAGTGCTGGCTAACAAGAGTTGTCTGTGGGCTGTGAAAGGAATTTTTTCTGTCAATGCATCAGCTTTGTGGTTTGTTTTTTGTTTGTTTGTTTTGGCGGGTTTTTATATGTGTGTGTGTGTTCAATGTTTGTATTGTTTGAAGTATAAGGAAATAATTTCATCATTGTTCGTTTTAGAAAATTAATATGTTTGTGTTTTTTAGTTCTTTTGTGTAAAGGAATCCTGAAAAGGTGTTTATGTGTCTCTTAACATTTAATCATGCCACAGAGGATAATTCAGCACAACTAAGATACAATCTACATTACTTCTTGGAGGTAGTATTGACCAAGAACTGGGATGAAGGGAAGTGATTGCTTTAGTCAGATCAGGGATGCTGCTGATTCTGCTTTGAATTTCATCTCCGAGGAGGGAGATTAAATTATTCTCCTCAGATCCTTGTGTTGCTTGGATTTAGTGCGTGTGTGAAGTCAGTGTACTAAAGCCTTGGAGGAACTATGAAAACCAATTTGACCATGCTAAAGCAGATGAGAAGTTTCACTTTGTATATTAGTCAACATTTGAAGTGTAAAAACAGCCGAGAAGAGATATTTGAAGCGTGTGCTCAGGAGCACATGGCCATCGCTGATGTACCTGCGACACCGTGAGATCCAGTGGCTTTTTCTCATCTCTGAGGTTGCCAGGCTATGCCAGAATAGGAGTGTTGTGATGCAGAGGCTCCTGAAGGATCTGTGGCCACCCATCGTAGCGTGTTTCTGCCTTCACCCTGCCTTGTGCTCAGCAGGGTCACAGCCATGGGCTGAGCTTTGGGGGCTGCAGGTCTTCTGCTCCCTCTCTCTATGCAGTGGAAGGGAACTGGTTGGGGATTCTGATGGGGTTTTTTGTTTGCTTTCAAGGAGACAAATGCTATTTTGCATCTTGTTTCAGCTGAGTTTCACCTCTGTGCTAACGTGGTTTGTTTAATTGTTTCACCACAAACCATATTTTTTTCTCTTTTAGTATTTTGGTTCTGATTAAACCTAAATAAGTTGATTGTGTAGCTTATGATGAATTCAAAGATACATAGATCAGACTTTGTGTTCTCAGATTACTCAATTGGAACGCAATTAATCCTCACTCAGCTTCTAATTTAAAATGAGCGTTGCTGATATTCTTGACTGCAGTAAGATCTCTTGAAGAATCACACGTTGATTATGTGGACACCAGGCCCTGATTTTTCAGAAGTGCTCAACACAATCAATATGTAGCAGAATTGATTAGAATTAGGAATATTATAATCTGTTTGTGAATTTAAATGAGAAATTAAAATATTTAAAAATACAAAATATGGAGAGTGCTTCAGATTCCCAGTTCTCTGATTTTTATTAAGCATTTATTAATGCATCTAACAATTGAGAAAAGGCATCATTTCCTTAGCATTTTTCCCCAAACCAATACTGGCAACTGTATAAAAAATAAAGTCTCTTTCCTGATGTAAAAAGCCAGATCTAGTCCATCCAGGTGCTCCTCCTGTTGTTGAAGCTTCCAAATAATAAAGCAATTTGCAAGAGGCCTCGGAGCACGTCGTGTGCTACAATCCGTCAGGCCAGTCCTTCCGCCCGCCGATCCTTTGTCGTGGGACAGGTGATTTCCTCCTCTGAACTTCAGAGCTCAGCAGATTTGCAGGTACTGCCGCTGAAGTTTTAATTTAGGCAAAGATGCTCATAAAGAAGTGCTCAGATGTTCGGATGCGAATCCAATTTTATATCCCTGGCAAGTTCAGTAGTGTTCAGCTTCTGCTTTTGATTCATTTGAACAGGTTTATGAAGAAGCAGCATATTAAGCTTTTATCTCTCTCATATATATATGAGTGTGTGAGCATGCTCCCTAGTTAGTACTTTTTATATATATAAGCTCTTATATGTTTTAATATAAACTGTATAATATCTGTATGACATTAATATTGGTATTTGTTTTATTTTTCTATATTAAAGGCTACATTCATCTTGTGCCAGATTTCAGAGGTTTTGCAGCTGCAGTGTATGTTCAGTTACCTCTGCACAGCTCATTTTCCACAATATCTTATATTTACTGTGTGGGAACTGAGTCTTGAGGCAGATTAAATTAATTTGTAGTAACTTGAATTCAGCTCTTGCTTCCTTAATGTTACAGAAATGCTATTTATTGATGTGCTCTTGCCTCACTTTTAAGAACAGCCTCTATGATTTTGTGGTGACAAGATTTAGAGCCCTTATTTAGCTGGCATTACCGTGGCTCTCAGAGCAAAACTGTTTTGTTTACGTGGGTAGGACTTTGCTGTACTTATCCTCGAGAAGGAAAGGCTGCATCTTAAGAAAGTTGAGAAAACATGAATCTTTTGAAGTAACTTTCAACACAAGGGCACTCTTTTATATTTTATCACTCGTAGATATCCACTTATTGAAATCCAAACATGCTTTGTTTAAAGTCAGAACGCAGACTAGGAGAGTAATTCCACTTAAGCTCCTGCGCGTGTGGATATTGTCCAAACACATTTTCCTCCTGCTGTGTCTTACTTCACGTGCTGTTGTGGAATGGCTCAGGATCTAGTGTAGATGTGATGTTCTTGAAGGTCCAAATGGGAATTCTAAACATAAAACTTTCTAGTCTGAACAGTCTCTTTCAAACTTAGACAAGATGTAGCAAAGGCAAGGATAGTGAGGAGAGAGCACAAACAGCAGCCATAAAATTTAGAATGTGTTCGTGAAAGGCAACAGACATTCAAAAGAGGTGCAGAAACTGCTGTGTAGATTTGAGGCAACATGTTGAGGATGCACAATTTATTACAATTCACTACTTAAAGTTTCTTGTCAGAGGACAACTTCCACTTTACCTTGTGCAAGTCCCAGTAAACCTGCCTGTTCTTCATCAGCCTGTGCTCCCCCAGGCCCACAGAAACACTTAAGAAAATTAATGACCTCTCTCCAAAAAAAGTCTGTTTTCTCTCTGTTCCCTGGGTGTGTTGCTGCGAGGAACAGGTGCTCTCATGGCTTTTCCCTGGGGCAAGCAGTCAGCAGTGCCAGGAGGGAGCTGGTCCTGGGGGTGCTGCATAGAAGCACTGAATCATTTAGCTTGGAAAAGTTTTCTAAGATCATCAAGTCCAAGCCTCAGCCCAGCACTGGCAGGTCACCACTAAATTATGTCCCAAAGTGCCACATCTCACACATAGGAAGAACCAAGCTCAGGACCAGGCAGAACATGGATACTGCTGCAGCTCAGGATGCTGTGCCAGTAAAATGCCCTTCTGGTGTTCCGGGGATTGCTTCTGGGGTATTATTTTGTGTGTTGGGTTTTTGTGGGTGTTTGTTTGTTTATTTGTTTGTTGTTTAATAAATATTTGCCTTAATTAACTTGCAGTCAATTAATCAGTTCAGCAGTTTTTCTATACTTCGTTTCATATCAAAAAAAGATCAGTCTTGCTGCAAATGGTTTCCCCTTGTGATGTTTTCTTTTATTATTTGATTCATTAAGTACAGAATTTGCTTCAGTTTCTAAAAACAAACACACATCATTAGTTATCATTTCTGTAATACTGATTAATGCTTGCTAGAAAACTACAACTTGATACAATGTCTAGAGCATGTGGTTCATAACAGTGTTTATTTTCTTAATTCTCTGTCGTGGTTTTGCCCACCAGCCCGTCCTTGGGGCTGTGAATGGTTTTGACCAAGTAGATTTCCAGACAAAACCCAATCAAAACTCGTAGTAACGCCTTTGCTAATTACATATTTAAGAAAAACGGAAGAGAAGGTGGATTGCGCGGTTGAAATTAAGAGCAGCAGCCATGTAG
>JAYRBT010000028.1:4470762-4573026 GCA_036023395.1 Myiotriccus ornatus | reverse complement strand
TGCATAAACCTTCTCTCAACTAATAGTAATTGTGTGGGGGGTGTGAAAGCAAATTGACCCAGGGCAAAACCACGACATTCTCTTTTGCTATTTTCATTAGACATAAATCATTGCAATGTGTGGAACTGCACTTAAATACAGACCAGTAAATAAATGTGTTTAGAAAAGTGCCAATGTTTAGAATGACAACTGCTTATTCAATTTTCTTCTCATGTTTTAATCCACTTGCCTCAATGATTAGAAAAAATAGTTTTCATTATCAATGCCAACATGCCAGTACTCAAAGAATGAGAAGTTTATATCCTTTTATCACTAAAAATATAATCTGTCATTTTTCAATGAAGGGGCTGAAGGAGTAGCATAATTTTCAGCTCTTGCTGTGTGTTTGTGGCACATGGAAGAATATGAAAGATACCATCAGTGCCTTGTTGCTGTCTTTTCATATTTGGAGTTTAATCTTGCGCTGGCACAAATCCTGTTCATTTGAAGCTGATTGGTAAAATAACACTGAATGAAGAGATTGGGATCTCTGGTAAAATTTTATAGAAGCCTAAAGAATATATTCTCAAAAAGCTATTTTTAATTCATTAAGGTTCATCTCCTGGAAGTCTGTGATAGAAACAGGGAGGAAAACAGTTCCTCTGGGTAGATGCAGAGGATGATCGAGGCTAGGCTGCTGTCCTCTGCTCCACAGAGGAGACTTTCTCCAGGGAGAATCCATAAAGAAGTATTTTTAAATCTAAATATGGTCTTTGTCAACATCCCAACTGTGCAGCCTGGAAACACTGTTTTATGTTGCTGATCTCAAATAATCACTGATCTATTTAACCACGTTTTGATGCCTCCAGGTCCAAGAGGCACACGGACTTAGCTCCCTGCTTGCAGGGTTTGACTCTTTTCCCAGGCAGTGTTCCCTAGAAAACGCCGTGGAGAGCAGTACCATCACACACATCTGTGATTTGTTTCTCTTTTCTGTTTTAGGCCCTTCAAATCACCACAGCCAGTCAACGCTGAGGCCGCCTCTCCCTCCTCCTCACAACCATTCCCTGTCCCATCACCATTCCTCCGCCAACTCCCTCAACAGGAACTCGCTCACCAACCGCCGCAACCAGATCCACGCGCCCACCCCGGCGCCCAACGACCTGGCCACCACCCCCGAGTCCGTGCAGCTCCAGGACAGCTGGGTGCTCAACAGCAACGTCCCGCTCGAGACCAGGTGGGTGCTGTGATGGACACCCCGGGAGGTGCCGCTGATGGGCCTCGGGAGCGCCCTGGGTTTGTCAGGAGCGCTCTTTTGGTGCGCTGGGAGTCAGTGGCATTACAATGTCCACCGGCCCCGATTTGCTTTGCTTTCCAAGGTAGGCAGGTGAACATCTCTGTTCACAGGCCATTTTAAAGCCTTTTGGACCATCCCTGCATACACAGCTCGTGAGATTAGTGTAGCTTATTTATATCACGGGCTCAGGGACAATTTGCTTAGAATTCATATTGACTGTGCTGCTGAAAAATTATACATTTTTCCTTTCCTGGGGTAACAAACAGAGGCTCACTTGACATTATGCATTTTGGGAGACTTGGGGAAACAATCCCAGATTCAAGACTGACAGTACTGTAATTTTAATTTATACCTCGTCCAACATGCGAGTTCGTTTTAATCTCTTCTGTACGTGTTAGCAGCTTGATGCCTGTGGGGCAAACAGTGGCATATAAATGAAAAGGTGCAGCACTTAGGCCTGACAGAGAAATATATAAATAAGTGCCTGACATGCTGCTGGTCCAAATATCCTGGTTTGTTGCCTTTTGGGGTATGGAATGTCAAACATATTTAACTTGCACTTTAAATAGCAGAGCTGGCAGAGCTGATCTCTCAGAATTTAAAATTGGCCGTGGTGGTGCTGAATAAAGTGCTTGGAATAGCAAGGTGGTGTTGCTTGCCCAGATAGTGATAAACACAGAGTACAGGTGGAGGAGCTGGGCAGCTGGTGCCACTGGCTTGTGCTGGCGTTTCAGCTGCTGGGCTGCCACAGCTTCTGAGATGTTACATTTGGTTTGCAACCTTCTGGGAATTTAATGCCACTCTGCTGGGTTGCACCCTGAGTAGCTACATATGGTGCAGTTATACCACCACGCAGCCTCAGCCCAGGCCCTCCAAAAATTTGATTAAAGACTGTCATCTGGTTTGGAGCTCTGGGAGGAGCTGCTATAGCTGGATTGGAGTTACAGCACCCAGGCTGTTGTTACTCAGTAGTTAATCAGTGGTTATTCCTCCATGGGGAGAAGATGAGACTGGAAGGAGCAGGGAGTCTGTGCCAGTCTGTGCTCCTGGGCTGGGCTGGGGTGTGCACAAGGGGCTGCACTCACACTGCCCTGCTTTGCTAAAATGGGAACATGAGTGCCATGAAGAAGTGGGGTGCTAAAAAGAAAATGCAAGTTATCCAAAGCCAAGACGGCCAAAAAAAAAGAAAGGAAATGAATTCTTGCTTGCTTAGGGTTTGGAGCTAACTTTGGCCAGAAAAAAAAAGTGATGCTCAACTCTTAACTGATGCTCCAGTGAGAGCCTCTGCTATGTTTTGGAACTTGGGCATCCTGAATTTGTTATTTACTGTTAAGAGTTACAAGATAACACTGTTAGCCCAGGACAGTTCTTCTGTGTGGATCACTGCCCAGGATTAGAACATAGTTTTAATTTTGGTGTAGGGTGGTCCCAGCTGCACCTGGTCTGCCTGTTTCCTATTGAAATTGTTCTTGGGTACAGCAGTTCCAGAAATGTGTCATTTCTCCAGTTTTAAGATTGTCCCAATTTACCAATCACTTTACATAGATGGAATTTTTTTGGATATTCACAGAAGGATTCTTTGCCATAAGACTGGCAATCCCTGAGCCACAGCAGGGGACGTTTGCCTGTCTGGTTTTATTTTGCTGTGTGATTTTCTGCCTATTCCCTGACAGTGGTGACTGTCAGTTCCATTACTGACACTGGTTCTCTCTTTTTTTTTAGATGAAAACTCTGGGAATGTATATGTACATGTTGATGACAAAAGGTTACTCTGTGAATACTGTTATTTTTGGAGGTTGCAGGATGCCCTGCAGTTAATTGGAGCCCTTTGGTAGATAGGTTTGTCACAGGCAAGCATTAAGCTATTAGAAAATGTCCTGGCAGAATTGCTGTGTTCCAAGACTATTCCAGAGTTGCTTCAGGATCGATTTTTCTTCTTTTCTGAAATTACACACCTGACAGGGCTTGATGACAAGTTTCATCACAAGAATATTAACTCAGAAGATGACTATTTTTTTTTCTATTTGCAGTGAGTTTTGCTGAAATGGATGCTTGTAAAATCATTGGAGACTTTTGAGAATTAGCCTGTAATTCTTTCACTTTTAAACTGGTGTTTCATGTACATTCATACCAATAGCCTCAAAAAAAAGGACACCATTTTGGAAACTTTTTATTTCAGCCTTTGTAGCTTTAGCTTGTTGCAAAACACTGACCCCTCTCATCCCACCTCTTCACAGTGCACTGCCTTTTAATTTTTATCTTGTCTGTTTATTAATCTCAGTAGTGGAGTGCTCAGGAGGGAAAGCCAGCACTGACAGCACCTGCTTTATCAGGAAAGAGTTTCATAACTTCTAGTTTTCACCTTTCAGTTACCTTCAGTAGCTTCTGCTCTCAGCTGAAAATGATGTGCAAGTAGTCACATTACTGATTATGAAACAAGAAGGGGTACCCGAGCCGTCTGAAGAGAATGTTTTGTGTCAGCACGACAAAACTCAGCTCACAATTTAGATTCCAGATGTCTCTTTATCTAACAGTACCGACTGCTGAAATGATTGAATAATACAGCATGTGTCTGCATGTTGTTATTTTTTTTTTTCTGGTAATATTTTAACCTTCCCTTCGTTCCTTTACTGTCTTAGGCAGCTTGGTCTAAATTCAGACTGTTTGGAGACATTGCATTTTCCAAATATATCCTTTCTCCATCTCTTGTTTCAGTATTGATTGGGGTTGTTAATCACATTTGGTTTATTTTCTTTGTGATGTAAAGGAAGCTTTTACCGCTGCCTGCACATGTTTTCATGTGGCCTCTTCAGGCAACTGTACCCAAATCTCCGTGTACCCTTTGTGGTGCTGTATTTTTTTACATAATTACTCTCAGCTGTATTGCAGCAGCTCACCACTTTTAGCAGAGTTACAAGTTTGCAAAACGCCTATACAGAGCTCCTAACGACACACTTTTAGAGTCGCAGAACGGTTTGGATTGGAAGGAGCTCTAAGGATCATCGTGGACAGGGTCACCGGTCACAGGTTGCTCAAAGACCAACCACCCTGGCCTGGAACACTTGCAGTGATGTGTGCTTGATTTTAGTGTGCTTGTTGCTTCCCCTAGTCTGCTGCTGCTTTATGGCTGCAAGAGGCCCCCTGGCTGGCTACATAATTGTTCTGTTTTCTTTGAAATAAGGGCCTGTAATGGAAGGGTTGAAATATCCCTAAGTAAGGCTGCAGTAATGCATTGCCATAGCGTTTTTATGGTGCTATTTTAATGGTTCATTTCTGCAGTATTTAGCTGCCTTACCTTTAGGCTCGGAGCTGCTGTTTAATGCTCTTTAACTTTTATTGTCCTCCTTGCAGTCCTGTTTCAAACCACCTCCTCCTCCTCCTAACAAAGTGCTGGTTTCTGCCTTTTCCAGTTAAGAGTTGTTCCTTTATTGCTGCTTTAATCATTGCTTTCCGAGGGGATTTGTGATGGAAATACTGCCTTTGAACATCCCGGTGTGAGTCTCGTTACTTCCAGACAGCCAGAGAGGCAGCACCTGCTTTAAAGCTGGAAATGCTTTGAGGGCACAGGGAGAAAAGAATGGCTTTGCCAGGGAGGTTCACGTGGCTCTTTGCACTGCAGGAGTCCTCTGGGGCAGGAACCTCACACAGGCACTGGTCGAAACGGAGCGACCGGTGAGGGAGGAGAGCAGAGGAGCTTTCATGGACAGTTTGGGATTGCCTCATGTACTAATACCTGTTTCCATGCTTCATATTGATATTAAATTAATTGGTACAATTGTAATTAATAGTGCTTAATCCAGGAGGAAAAAAAATAGAATTAAAAAGAAATCAGTCTTATTCTTTAGTCTCGTAATTAGTCTCATAATTTGAAATATTTTCATCCAAATCTTGTAAAGATAATTTTTTTATCTATGTCTATAATTTCTTTGAGCCTTCTCACAGTGATTTGTTGCTAGGCTTCTGTTACATCCTCATGTGTTTCAAGAGAAAGGATGATGGTCACTGATCTGGTGATTATCAGTCTCTCTAGATCATGTGGGCTGTAGTATAAGACCAGTGGTCCAAATCTGGGGTTATTTAAGCTAAGTTCAGTTTAAAGATTGAGCAATCTGAAAATTAACATGAAAAGAACTTCCATAACCCTTAAAAGAACCCCCATGTTGCTCTTAAAAATATTTACCTTTTTCTGGGGTTCAAACTGTTTGTTACTTTGCCAGTCCAATTCCAACACAGTCACTCTGGGTCAGCCTGAGGGCAGCAATGGGAAATTAATGGATGGAGTAGCAACATGAGCTGTATCCCAGTCTGCACCAGTGCTTGAACTCATAATCATGGGGCATCAGAACAGGGAAACATCTGCACCCAGTCTTTTTGTAGCTGCAGCCTTCCAGGGAAGGAATGAACACTGTGCCTGAGTGGCAAAAAAGCCAAGAATAGAGCACATTAGAAGAGGGATTTAATGCTGCAAGGGGAGGGGCATTAATTTTTTTCAAGAAGGAAGTGAATGGTCTGTAGTGTTGTTAATACTGCACTCACGTTCTGTCCCATGTTCGGGTGTCAAGATCAGCTGCAGAACTTCTGAACTGAATAAATCAGCTTCAAGTTTCTGCCTGTGTCGAAGTTCCAAGCTACAGCTGCTCTCTGCAATTGTCTGCCTATTTTCAACAGTGTCTCAATATTTTGATAACTTTGTACACGACGCAAAATGTTCTGGAACGGAAGAGTGAAACAAAATTTCTTTTCCTCTTGTTAATGCAAATTTCTGGGATATATTGGGCATAACAAACAACTACTTGGAACAGTGAAGTCCTCACTCTAATTTTGCTTTGTCTTATGTGGCTTCCTCTCACCTAAACTTACTTAAAGTGTGCAGCTACAGGTACAAATGCTACAGCAGGTCAATCCTCTGAGACTGAGGGCTGGGGCAAGCACTGGCTGCTGCACGTGAAGGTTGCAGAAAGGTTGTGGGGACTTGGCAAATAATTGGGATCTGTGTGGATAGATTCTGGACCTGTCTAAAAATCAAAAGCATTTTAGAGAGTCGAGGAGAGCACAGTCAAAAGCGTCCCCAAGGACTTGACGCACGTTTGGGCCGTGTACGTGGAGGAATTCCAAAAGCACTGTAGAAAGGTCATTTTTAGCAGGCTACTGGGGTATCGTTTTCATAACAAATGTAGGCACTGAAAAAAGAGGAAAGGAAAACACTACAAAAGCAGGATACATAATGATGATTCAGAAAATCCATCTAGATATACTCCCACTCACGTTCACAGAAGCTCAAAGAAGTTTTTACTGATTGCAGATAATTGCATGTTTTCACGATCTTGTTGGTTGGCATTTTTAAGTTCTGGGTCGTGAAGAGTGAACAGGCAGTGTGAGTGACTGTACAAGAAGAGGCAGGTACCCTTAGGGTGTTACTTTTTATTTAAAAGAATTAAAAGTTTGGGTTCTCTTTCTAAAATTCACATAGAGACTGATAAAATTCTCATAGAGTTCTTTTATAATTCTAGTCTATTATTTATAGACTTGAAATAGCACTGTTAGTACTTTTTTTTTCTTGTTAAGTGAGTAGTTGAATTAAGAGATAGTGAAGAGCTTATATGTATGCCTTTTAAGATAGAAGTGTTTTGAAATTACGTTCATTAATTGATGTAGAAAGTTAAAACTGAATGGATCCACTGAAATGCAAAATGCTCCCTAATGAAATAACAAACGTTGGCATTATTGGACTTCATCACTTGACACTCTTCAACATGCTACTCAGAACTTTAGGACACAAGGTTTTCTGCTTAAAGAAGGGAAAGTTCCTACAGTTGAGCTCATGCAGAGCTGCCTAAGTGTTCCTATATCTGCATTATTAATCCTGCTCCACTGTCAGGTAAGTGCATATGCAAAGACACTGATACTTTTTGTGCTTGTGTCTGTAGCTGTGCCTGGTACTCTTTCCTAGGCATTAACCAGCAGTTTCATTGCTGCATTCCTGGGAAATAAGCAACAGTGAAAGAAGGAAGTGCAGAAATTTAAAACGCAAAGCAGTTATTTACTGTCTGACTGCCACAAAAGCTAACTAGGATTCAAGCAGACAGGCTGGGTGTGCTCACCACCTCTTGCAAGGCACCCAGAATCTTTTTTTGACCACCCAGGTCAGGAAGGTGAGGGGTGGCCACTGTAGATCACCAGGGTTGCTGAGCTGCCGTGTGCCACCAGCTCCACCCAGTGCATCCTTGCTGGCCTTCCTGGTTTTCCCCTTCTAGAGCCTTTCCATGTTGGTGTTCTGCCTCTCAAATCCTTGAGCTGCTACCAATCCCCATCTCAGCAGTCCTTCCCCTCTCAGTATTTTCCACCGTACCTTTCTGTAGCAGGGCTGTGCCATGGGGACATAACAGAGCTAGGCCTGGAACACAGTGGGGACGGCCCCCAGAGAACGCTGCAGGGGGTTATGAAAGGTTACAAAATTGTATCCAGCAGTATCTTGATCTTCCAGATGAAAGCAGGTCGTCCTGTAGAGAGGTACCCAGGACAGAGCTGGCGCTGCAGTACAGTACAGGTGTTTTGCCCTTGTGAGCACCGCCAGTTTGGTTTGGTTTAATAATGTGGCAGGTCAGGGTGCCCAGAGGTTGGCACCTGTCTTTTTGCCCAGCACCCTGCCTTGCTGTCAGGCACTGTTCAGTTACTGTGCTTCACATGTCCAACTGTGTCCTTGTTAGAGGGTGGTGGTGACAAGCCAGCCTGGCACTCACGGCAGCCTCTGTGACACTCTGCTTTGCACTCTGCAAAGTTTTGGAACACTTTGCCTGGGGATGTGAAGAACCCAGCCTTTAAGGAGTCATCAGCCTTTCAAGAGCTGAGGAGCTGGCACTGGAGCTGTTCTGGGAGCTGGGTGGCTGCTATACAAGGTTCAGAGTTAGGTTACAGTGGGTAGAAGTGTCCCCTTGATACTGATGTGTTCATCCTGAATTACTGTCCCTGTGCCTAATAGGGTGTCCTTAGTTCCTGTGTCATTACCTGCAGCAGGTTGGAAATCACTGAAATAGTGTGTTGTGAGGACTGTGCTCTGTTTGCAACAAGCATTTGGGTGTGGGGGTGCACAATGTGTATAAAATGGCCAGTTGGATTATGTTTGTATTTTAAATAGCTTTCCACTGAAAAATCTGTCTTACTGAGTTTAATCTGTAGATTCGACGTGACTGAGACGATTCCTTGTAACTATACAATTTAGACATATAAAGATAACATATAAAGATAACCTTTACTGCTAACTTCAGAGCTTTTTGGGGGAACACCCAAGTCCCCTGTGTTCTGGGTAGAAACTTCTGTGCAGTTTTACCACACCAGAGAGAACCCTCAGCTGTGGAAACCTGGCGGACAGACCCATGTTTTGTGCAAGAACATGCAATTAAATCTCATTTGGAGACACAGGTAACCAAAGCTTGCACCAGTCTGTCACTCAGAGTTCATTTTTGCATAACAGGCATAATAACAGCTTATATAGTTTTCTTTAGTCTGGCTTTCTTTTCGTATGGAAGGTAGAAAGCTGTCATAAAACTTCACTGTCTGAATCTGGCAGCCACTTTGAGGCTACCATTGACATAAAATGACTCATGGCTACTTTTTTGGAGGACTTTGAAGCTGAAATTTTTTTTTTTTCTCCCAATGAAAGCCAGCATGTTATGTTCTATATTCCATTGTTTCTTTTCTTCTAAGAATAAATGTCCAATGAAATAATAGACAGGTGTGATTCTACCGCAGCTTGAAAGTATTTTTAAGTCCTAGAACAACTAAACTGAACTGTTTCTATTCTGTTGGCATGGAGCTTTTCTATTTATTAATTATTATTGAAACCCTATAAAAGCTGTAAAAAAAGAGACAATTTAGGCATTATTGTTCTCTGTATGTCTTTTTTTTCATGCAGAATAATTTTAGGATAGTATGAGGAGGGAAAGAAGCAATTTATGTTAGAAAGTGTCTTGTTCTTCCTTTCTATTACAGTTTTTCATCACAAACCCTTTATTTTTTTTTCTCTCCACTCATTCTTGCTGTGTGCTGCCATGACATTCTGGCCAGAAAAGAGGGGAAAAAACCGATTGTTCTCTCAAAGAATATGGAAGTTAATACAGTCTCTGTCTGACCACTACTCCCTGAGCACCAGAGGTCCTTTTGACCTGTGGGAAAATAAATGCTAGAGCGAGCTCTGAATTAATGAAGAAAGCAAAACGTAGCTTTTTCCATTTACCATTAGTGCACAGAAGGGTGGGCAAATGTCCCCTTGCAAGCTCAACTTTCAGAGGTGTCACCTTTCTCCTGGTGCCAGTGATGAGGTGCCCCTGTGTGACCCCCACGCTGCTGGAAACAAAGGGGGTTCGTCCTGCAGGCCAGAGCCCACGGAACGAGCTGCAGGCGTCACTTATGTTCTGTGAGCAGCACCCAGGCTCCTTCCATGGCTTTTCAAGGACACCTGAATTACCAAATCATCGCATGCTGGCAGTCATATTTTGTATTTTTTTTCAGTATAGGATTGTCTTATTGATCCGCAGAAATTAGGGAGACTGGGCTGAGACTTGGCAAATTTACTCTCCTGTTTTCAAAACAGAGAATTAGTTCCAGTTTAATTCAAATTTACTAATGCTAATTGTGAGGCAGAAAATGTGTTTTTCTTAATCGTGTTTGATGGGTGAACAGGTAAGACAGAGAATACAGTTTTTTAATTCTTATATGGAACATATTTGAAATTAAGTGAAGTGGTACAAATCAGATCATTTCTTTTCATAAGCAGACGTTGTACGATGCTCCCAGCCTTACTGCTGTGAGGCTGTAATTAATGTTGATAAATGCTCATGTTCTCTCTGTGCAGCTTCAGCCCACAGACAATTGGTTGTACCAGAGCATGTCAAATCTCACATAAAAATATGGCTATAGATCATTGGGTTTAGGGATAGAGTTGAGACAAGTCAATTTATTTCCATTAGTGGCTGAATCCAGATTTAAAACTCCGGGGGTCCAAGTATTTTGTCCGTTGTGTTCTCAGTCTTTCTGTTCTGCTTTGCTGTAATTTAAGGCATATCTGCTAATCTGGCCTCCAGCTTTGGGATGCAGTGTCAGTTTTCCAGAGTGGGTTGGTGGATATTTAACACATCTTCAGTTAAATGTCTTTTTTTAAACTTTTGAAGGCAGAACTTGTGTACTTTCAGATATTTTTCTGTCTTCTGATGGCTGCCACTTTGTCAGGAGTCCTCATATGTAGTCGGGGAACTTTTGACTTTCAAAATACGTGGGTAGGACTCAGGGGTATGAAAAAACCCAGGGTTTTTCCAATGACATGTTTTTCTTCTTTGCTTTGAGAATGGCATCGTTCCATGTATCCTTTTCAGTCATCCTTTTTTGCTCTACCAAGTTCTGATTAGTTTTAACAGTATCATAAAGATCATGTTTGTATGGATAAGTGTTTTGATTTTCTTTATATACTTTATGTATCTCAGTGTGGATCACGGTGGAAGTATTTTTTTGTTCTACATTTTTTTTGTCTTCTCACATGAAACAGTATATGATTGACATGTTCTATTAAAGCATACCTAGATATTCATTAATTCAGTTTTAATGGGAGCAGAGTTTCATTATATATCTGAGTTTACTTTAACAATGCTTTATATTAAAATTTCCACTGGAACCGTAGCTGCCTTCTCAGCTAAAGGGGACATAAAATTCCTGGGTTTAAAAACCTTGACATTTCAGATAAAGACAGTTCCAAGGACAGCAATTTCCAGTTTGATTCTGTGAGATCTGCTTTGGGGCAGGAAAAGGATAAGAACTGTTGTAGACCCCGAGCTCCCAACCTGCGAAGGTCGCTCATGCCATGAGGATTCAGGAGGAGAAGGGGATCTTGGACTGAGCCAGATGCAGATTTAACCTGGATGAGGTTAAATTAATAAAATCCATAAGCCTTTGCCTCACCAGGTCTCTCCGTCTTCTGTCCTTCCCTCCTTCCTCATGCTCCATGTCCCTTCAGTCCCTGGGTCCAGTCATGGAAATGGTCTTGCTGTCCAAACTCTGAAGAGCAAAGCAGAATGGACCAAACCTGCTTCTGCTACCAGGTGCTGGCCAGGTTTTAGCCAGACAGAAGGAGCAGAAGAGTCAATAGATCCACTGTAACACAACCAGCACCACAACATCATTTTCCCAAGAGTTATTTTAATTGAACTGTTGCAAAGTAAAGAAACATTTAAAATGAAGTGTTCAAGAAATCAGACTTTGATTATTTCTTGTTTTTGTGTAACTGGAAAGTGTGGTTTTTAATTTAAAAGACTGGATAATTTTGAGGAGGAACCCTTTTGCCATTTGCTTTTACTGTTATTTCTCATACATCACCTATGATGTGCAGAAAAGAAGCAATTTTAACCTCTCATGAACCTCAGGGATAAGGAAAAATAGGGCAGCTTTATTTGGTAAAACAAAAAAAAAGACAATGTTTCTGTTAAGTAACTGGTATTAACCTGGCTGAGTTTGATTGCAGACTTGTGTGCCTGAAGCCTCCAAAGCACAAGGAAAAAGTTATGACAGTGGGTACTGCCACTGCCTTTGGTGACTGAAATATTTTCTGAAACAAACTAGCTTTTGGTCACTGTTGTAAGGGATGTACAAGGTCACTCGGATTTTGAAATTCAATATTAACAAAGGCAGTGTCAAACTAAATAATTTTCTTGTTCGTTAATACAGTTTATTAATTAATTAAAGAAAATACCATATTTTGAGGCTGTCTTCAAATGGGAATGTTTAATTATAAAGTGTGAAACCTGGCCAGCCTTGCTATTACTGCCTTCTACCTATATGCAAGTTCTGTGCAATTTGTTATACTCTGGCTTTCATTTCAAAATAAATGCTTTAATATACTTTAAAATCACTTCTGCTGTTCTGTAAAATAAGCATGCACTGATCTATGCTTGACAGTAGGCACATGCATGATGGTGGGCTGGAAAAAGTACTTGGGAAACACATTTCATCTTCAAACTTCCAAATTGTTTCTGTAATAAACAGTGACTGACATGGATTTTAAAGCTCTAACAGGTGGTTTGAGAGCGACATACTGGATTGTATCTGAATAAAAATGTTAAACATATTTTACATTTGAAGTAAGACTTGGGTTATTTTAGGCTGCGATTTTGAGTTTGGAGATGACTGAGTGTCTTCGTTCTGTCTGATTCTAAGAAGCACTTGTTTTTCAGAGCTGTGACAGGAGAGGGGAATGGAATAAATCTTCAGAGCTCTTCTGTCTTAAACCAAGTGGCCTTCTCGAAGACCACTGCCCTTATTCCATCCTTCTCTTTATATTGTTTACTGAGAACGTGCCTGTAGTTAGTTCTGCCTGACTGTAAGAAGTTAATCTGAAGAAACCAGTCTTATAGTTTGCTTTCTCCATTTCCTCCATCTGGAATGTGTTAACAGAGTTTTCTGAGATTTTTTTTTTTTTTTAAGGAGTATTTTTTGCCCTTTATTTTCTTCTTAACAAATGTATGGGCAGTTGGGTCCTCTTTTTTTCTGCTCAGTCACGTGATTTTCTTAGTTGCTCAAACAAAACCTGTGTACTGTTAAAAAAAAATAAAATTGGTTAATTCTAATTCTGGCAGATCTTTTCTTGCAGGACTATGGGTTTTGCTCAGTGTGTTCTTAGTGGTTTTTGCTGGTGGTTTTTGCCAAGAGTGTAAATGAGACTCATAATGTTTTCCTAGAGTATTTGTTGGGTGGTGGATTCCACAGGGAACTCACAGACACTTCACTGGTCATGCTGTGTTTTAGCTGCTACGTGGTCAAGTTGCATCTAATAACAGCAAGGATTAAGAAAGATATCCTGACACTGTTGTACTACCAGTTGTTAAGCTCTGAGAGCAAAAAGACTGAGAATTTTCATCTCTGTTTCTTCACACAAAATCCTTTTAGTTGAATTCAACAGGCTATGGCACCTGGAGTGGAATAAGAGTAGATGTTCTTGCTTAACTACAGGACTTGCCATTTTCAGCTGTGTTCCATTTTATGTTTTGCAGGCATTTCTTGTTCAAGACATCTTCTGGAACTACTCCGCTGTTCAGTAGCTCTTCCCCCGGTTACCCGCTGACCTCAGGAACGGTTTACACTCCACCTCCCAGGCTGTTACCTAGAAATACATTCTCCAGGAATGCGTTCAAGCTGAAAAAACCCTCCAAGTATTGCAGCTGGAAATGTGCTGCTTTGTCTGCAATTGCTGCTGCAGTCCTGCTTGCCATCCTGCTGGCGTATTTCATAGGTAAGGCTGAGTTTTCTCCGTCAAATCCCATGGCCGTGTCAGCAAGTGAAAGTTCAGCAGGTAAAAGGATGTTTAATGTGTTTCACAAATTTGTGTTCTTAATGAGCAAAGAACACTATTACTCCTTAATGAGGAAAAAATAAAATGGTCAAGTCACGTTCACTGTCATAAGAGCAGTGGAAACAAGAATTCTTCCACTTGCATTCAGGATTCTTAATGTGCAGTGTTAACTTTAGGTGTCAGATATGCACCTCTCATAGAGGGTCCTAACAGAGTGATTTAATGACTTGTTGATGTACTACTATACATTTAAAAAATATTTGGAAAACATGGTTGTAGTCATTGAACCCACATAAGTAACATAACCCAGTGGCATTTGAATTCAAATATTACTATCACGTGCTGCCTTTAGATAAAAACCACAAAATCATTCTGATTAGTAGCTCTCTGTCTGTGTTGGTCTGTGTGCCTGAATCCTGGGGTTTTAGATCTGAATCATTAGATAGTTCCATTTTGTGTGCTGTTATTTCCCGTGTTCCACACATCCTTAGTTTTGTAAGGAAAAGTATAGAAACTCTAAATGTTGTGCTTACTTCCCATGATTAATATATTGGTAGTGACTGTATCATGTCCTAATTCTTTCTATGTTTTTTTGAGATTTTTTTTTAACATGCTTCTGATATTTTGTCTTTTTTAATTTAATTATTTCCTCCCCCGGTATCCCCCTCATTCTCTGTTGTAGAGGTTTTTCTAAGTGTCTACACAAACTAGCTGTGTATTTTGTACCTTTTCCAGTGCCTTCAACAATACACTGGTGACAGTGATGTGCTGTACAAACTCTCTTCTCTAAGTAAATGGCAAAATTATGGTAGCTTGATAATATTTTCTGTTAATACTTTCCAGATCTATTCTGTGTGAGTTTCACTTCATCTCTGAAACTATACTCATATACAGCACTCAAAAGACCTATAAAGATGTACTGAATTTCTCTCAGTTCTTTTTCTTTTTTTTTTTTTTTTGATCCTATATAATCTGACTCTTCGGGATAGACACTGTTTTCTTAGAAAACCCCATTTTTCATACTAATGAGCTTCTATATGTGATTAATACATCCAGTAGTAAGAGCTGACTACTTTATTGCTGCTGTACAGTCCAGGCCTACATCCCAGCATACTCAGTACTACAGGGCTAACCATCTTTCTGTAGAAAGCCTCAGAAGAATAACAAGCTTAGTTTGATACATAAATGAAAAGATTGGAAAGCCCGTGATTCACTGAACTTGACAGTTATCATACAACAGCTCCCTGTTTGAGTGATTATGCACATGGGAAATTATATACTGCAAGTTGAACATTATAATCATGTGCATAACTTTGAAGTGATGGATTACGAAATGTATTTTTCCTTGGTATTTAGGTTACTGTAATCCAAATCAAAGCTTTTCAACATGGTTATTGCTTTATACACTTTCACATACAAGACAAGAGATATACAGCAATATATTGACTCTTAATAATTGATGAATGATGTATCAGTTCAGGTAATGACGTAAGTGATCCATTTTGACAGAAGTTTTTGAGATCTTCTGGTGAAAGAATGATGAGCACAGTAGAGTTGGTAGGGAACACAACAAAGCAGGGTTTAGGAAGACTTCGTTGGCTCAAGGATTAAATAATGAGAAGTTACCTGACAAGCTTCATGCCATACACAGAAAAGAATATCTGTCAAAACCAGAAAATAGTTGAAATTAATCCTCTGAATAAATTTGATGGATCCACCATGATCATAATTTAAAGTGATGGAAAAGAGAGAAAAGAAAAAAAAAACCAAAAAAGCAGTTGCATAGCCTTAGGTGAAAGGGACTTGCTTTCATTAGGCCATTTATTAAATTAATTCCCTCACTCTCAGCAAAAACTCATACAATTCATTCCACATGACGAAGAGCAGGTGTAAGACCATCAGCTATAAAGTAAGCCTTTCTGTCCTCCAGCAGTATGACTTAGGGTGCTAAATCATCTCCTTATTTGAAAAAAGGAGAGGCATTAAAGGTGCTGGTAATGTTTTTCTGCTGTACGTGTCCACAAAGAAAATTTCTTGCTCTCCACCATAGCAGAGGTTGTATCACTGGGGTTACATTACCTCAAGGTAATAGGTATGGAAAAAGTCATCAAAGCTTGCAGCAGATGGTTCTGCTCCTTGGGTATCAATGCTAGTCAAGACTGTTGCAGGACTAAATGAAAAAGGCAATGATGGCAAATAGAAGATAATTATTTTGAAAGAGTACTTTGAAGTTCTCATAGGCTTCAGGATTTATAAATGGATTGTACTGTCATAAAACAAATGGGATAATTGATATGGATAAGTCATTGAAAACATGATGTCTTCATGTTTAAACATGGGACTTTTAGAGGGCTGCCTAAGATGATGGGGGGCATGAAAAAAATTGCTAATTTGGGTCATTTAAAGAGAGTAGAAAAAAAAATCTCATAACAGATGGAAAATAATAAATATTTTAAAAAATATGAGGCATTCTTATTGCCTTTCCACTAACACACAAGTAAAAGTACAATGACTGAAATGAAAAGGCAGTATGTTGAAAGCTTTCAAAATAAATTCATAGTGTGTAAATAACCTTAGGAACTTCTTGCTGCACTACGTAATTGGTGTTAAATAAAGATACTACTGAGATTTTAAGAAGTAAACATTTGTCAAAATAATGGCAATATGCCTTGTTAGAAGGTAACTTAGGGGTTTATTTTTCTTTTTTAAGATACATATAGATTGATTGTTTAGATCATAATATTGTCACTGAAGTTTAGCTATTTAGATAGATTCTTGCTTTATAGGCCAGTCAGTAGCACTGTTATCTGAGTTTTCCTAAATCTTTCTTTGAAAACTATCCTGAATGATGTCTGGGAAAAATTCCTGCAAGTTGCACTAGTTCTCTGTCAGAAGGCATCTGTTTGTGCAGAATATCTTTGGTTCTGTGTGTGTTTTGCCATCTTAGACATAGTGTTCTGTATTTGAATTCCTTTACACTGGCAGGGTTTCTGCAGGAATTTGACACAGATCAGATTTACCAGGTTGAAAATAAATCAAGGGACTTTGGGGTTTCTTTGGTTAAAAGAATGGACAGAGGAAAAAAAAAACCAGATATGAAAAAGAGCATATGAAAAAGAGAAGATGTTTCTATGGCTGACTGTTATACTGCTTTGAATAGCAGAGAATAGGAATAAAACCACTTGAGTTAACTTTCCCTTTACATGGCATACACAAGTTGTCTGTGTATTTAAAGGCAGGTTTACCACTTCTCCCTGTTTCTTCAGTAGGCAGATGTGAGTGAAATGCAGAGTATTAGTTGCTAGAATTGCACAACCCTTTTAGTAAATTCCAGCATGCAGGATGGAAATAAAATTGTTCCACAATCCTCTCTGAGACTTGTGCCATTTCACAAAGCCCAGGAGTTATTCCTATTATCCAGGGGTGACATATGAAGAATGTAGAAGCAGCCATTCAAATTAGGACATCCTCAAGATATTGGGCTGGTGGTAAAGCCCAGTTACAAGAAAGTAATTTATAAAGTGTCAAAAGGAAAGCATATACCACACATATTGTCTTTGTCAGAGTGTTCACTTCAGAGGTTAAGGGAGTGATGAAAGCATTTGTCATGTTAAATTAGTTTTTAGCTCTTTTGATTCATGCCAAACTCGGAGGGGAAAAATATAAGAAAAGAAGAAAGAAGGAGCAGAAAAAGAGTCACCTTGTGTTTTTCACAAAGTAATTGCTGCCAAACGTAAATACCACATTTTTGTAAGCCCTTACACTGCTCTGATTTCTGCCAATCTATCTTTGGGCATCGAAGAACATCTGACCATCAACATGTCAGACGTTAAAAATATGGTAATTTAAAGTATTTAGACTTTCCTGGGGGGAGAGGGGAAACCCCTAAACTGTTATTTCCGGTAGAAATTAAGAGCTGCAATAGGTTTAAAGATGTTTCACTTGAAAGTAATATCTTGATACTCATACTGTAACTTTTAGAGTATTGATGTGTTTTTATCTGCTATCACTTCGAAGAAGATACAGGAAAAATAAAAGGAAAATGAGAGTGGTTATGAGAGCAGCATGCTTGCACTATGTCTTTAGTGCCTAAGTTACACATGAAAACATTATTAGTCATTTATTCCTCAGTGTTATTTGACCTTAAAGACACAAGAGGTTTAAGATAAATTTCAGATTTCTGCATAAACTTGAAATAATATATTCACTTCAGTGCCATAGGAAGGACTGAACTGCCAAAGGGTCTGGCAATTAATTAAGCAAATGAAAATGTGTTTTTTTCTTTTTATTCCCTATATATATATTTGAAATTAAAACCTGAAAAATAGCTGTGCACAGAACATAAGACATACAGGGAAATAAATGGTTAATTTATGTAGTTATTCCTCTCGTACTCCCAGAAGTATTCATTTGTTTCTGTGACAGTCAGGCAATAAAATTTATGGGGTTTCTTATTTGGAAGTAGGAGTCTCATCTTTGCACTGCATCAAATATGTACATACTACAGTTTGCATAAAGTTTTATTCTTCGGCTGTTGATACCAACCTGAGTTATTTTATTCCCACAAATGAGTCAGGTATTTGTTAATGAGTGTTGAATGAAGTTTGTTTGTTCCTCTTTGTAAGTTCTTTCACTCAAAAGTCCAGCTGTCTTTCTTACTCTGATTCCATAGGTGAGGATTCATCAAAACAGGTTGCTAAAGTGGCTGTCTTATGTACCCATGGATTTTTTTTTTCTCCCTCTCTGAGTAGTTTTTGACAAATAGGAACTTAAATTTCCTTTGATTTCTTACGTTTCATTTGTTTTTTGCTTGTGGAGTCAGAAAACCACTGACTTTGTCTTGTCCAGACTTGACTGAAATCAAATATGCTAGACATTTTGGAAAGCAAGACTGAAAAAGGGAAAATCATGCAAAGCTGGAACCTCAGAGAGGCAGAGGGCATCTGGCTGCCAATCACTGCGATCAGACTCACTTGAAATCAATGTAAACCGAGGGAGTGCTGCATCTTGCAAGATTAGCTGATGACAGAAGGTTCTGTTCTTAAATTTGCATTGAAAATAGGTGTCACTTAGGGGCAGTAATTAAATTTCAGAATATGCCTGTCATATTCTAAATGTCACACATTCAGTGATTCTTATTGACTGCTATCAGTCAATCTGAGAGAGAAAAGCATAATAGTAGCTCGATAAGCTTGTCTGATGCTGCCTCTGAAAAGGGAGGTTTTGGAGTCTTTTAGGGAAAAGCATCTGGCCCCATTCTGTAAGAAAGCTGTGTGCTAGTGCTGGGAATCATGGTGCCTGCCTCCAGGAAATTTAGAGGTGGCTTTCTAGCCTAGCAAGTGTCCCTATTCCACAGTCCAGAGGTGTGAGAGACTTATTAGGGGAAGGAGACAGTTTTCCGAGAGACGAGATGCTCCAGCTGCTCTATTTGTTTAATACCACAAGGAACAGGAGGACTTGGATGTGAAATTACTTGGGTATAGTTTCTCTGGGCTTTTCCTGAGTCAAAAATAAAAGCTTGATCTACAGATTTGTTCCAAGAAAAGCCAATGTACCTGTTGTTTTGCCTAGCAGAGGTCTGGGGGATAGTCGAAGTTGGAGGATTTCAGTGTGAAAGGGGCAGTCTTGCAGCCTTTTCAGTTCTTTGTCTTTGTCACAGATTTTCATGCAGTAAACCTCAGCACTTGAAGCTAGAGTGAGACTAATGTTTCCATAAGTCACAGAGTGCTACCACGTGCCTAGCTCTTGAAATTTAAAACCCTTCCTGCTCAGCTACCAGGTCAAACATATTTGGAATCCTTGGCAAGAGACAGGAGACAGAGGTATCATAGAACATATTCCCTTTTGTGTTATTGGGTGTGTGTTTTCAGGGCCCCGTTTGGTTTGTTAATGCATATTGCACAGCACAGTCTGGGATGGGCCTGAGACAACATTTTTCACCCATGCTGGCAGTCCTCCTGTTTTTAGAGAGGTGGTGTTTACATTTAGTAGTTTAGTAGTACAGTTATTATTTGTACAGTAGAGGTTTTAGCTTCTTCCAAGCTGCAGGAATGGCTCCCTCAGAGATGATTTGTTTTTTCTTCTCTCTGATGTGAAGTACAAGCTTTGCTTCACGTGCCCTGACATCCTACCATGCACAAACTAGAAGGGGCTGGGTTTCGTGATGTCCATGTGACAGAGCCTATTCTCACTTCCATCAGTGCAAATACTGAATATTATGGATTTTTTTTTTTAGTAGTCTAGGATTTAATCCCAGAAGCACAGGTATAAAGTCTTGTCGGGGCAAAGAGAGAGCAGAGATGAGTGGGTGCAAAACAAGTCTTGCAAGAAGTTCAGAGGCAAAAACGATGAAAAAGCATTGAGATATTTTAGTGAGACATGGTTTATAACCTAGCCCAACAAACTGAGATGAGGCCATTTTTCAGGGTAAGGGTAAGCATAAAGGATATTGAAGATTAAATTTTACTAATATAATGCCAAGTCAAAGAAAACTATCAAATAAACCTGTGGTCATTCTCTCCGAAAAGTCAATGTTCAATATCAGAGTAAAATGTCTCATTTCTTCCTAGGTAAACATTGCTTTCTTAGCAGTTATTTAGATTGAGATCACCAGTTGATCATTTATGGATTCATTTATATTGATTATTTGTTGCTGTGTTTCTGTGCTGACTCACTGTGTTGCTTTGCACTTAGTGTGCTTATGGATTTTATTCATTTAAGTCCAACAGTACATGTTTGCCTTTAGAAATATATCCATTGCTTTATGGGGTAATAGCAGATTGAAAGATGTCACATGGATTTTGTAAGTGGCTGATGTGGCTCTTAAAACAGCATTATGAATGCCATGGGAAAAAAAAACCCACAGAAAATACTTAAATGTACTAAAGAGACAAGAGACTATTCAAGGAATATTCAAGGAACTTGAGAGAAGACAAAATAAAAAATTGGAATTAAATTCAATTTGTGAAAATAATAAGACAGGGTAATAGAGTACAGAAATTATGGAGCAAAGGAAGTTGAACAGTGGCAAGAGAAATGACACATCGCTATGAACTGACAGAAAAATTTACTCACCATATAATATAATGGGATGAAATTATCTCCTTTCAGCATTTTAAAAACTGTTTAAGAAATAGTTTTCAGGTTCATTTCAGCCCTTGCTTCTTCAGGCTTTAATTTCATGTAGTCTTGTTGTATGACACTTTGACCTGCCTTCTCATGTCACTACTCCCAGGCATCTTACATATTCTGTATGTCCAGCAATAAAGTCATTGGCTTGCCAAGGTCAGGGAGTTTGAACACCTAACACACCATATTCACTTGATGCTGTGCCTTGTTATTAATCCTTCACGTGACGGTATTGTTATAAACAGTAAAAATGACATCTTCCCTGAAAATCTCTCTGATCCCCAGGACAAATTTTGCACTCAAGATTTAGGTTTACAAGGTCATAGGGTAATTCAAGTAGGAAGGGACCTCTGGCTGTCTCTTGTCCAGTCTTGTGCTCAAAGCTGGGTCATCTCTGATGTCCACTCTGATCTTGAAGACCTCTAGGGACAGAGATTGCACCTGGCTTCATCTTCTTGATGACCTGCAGGTACCAACAAGCTGCTTTGAAGCTGCCCTCTCTACCCCAGGCTGGATAAACCCAGCTCCCTCAGCCCCTCTTCCCACAGCCAGTGCTCCAGCCCCCCGCTGTCCTGGAGACATTCCCTGGGCTTGGCAGTTTGGCCCCAAACTGGATGCAGTTGTTCTAAAAGCAGAATAATGAGGGCTGAGCAGATGGGAGAATCATCTCCCCAAGTCTCCTGGCCATGCTTCTGTTCCTACAGCCCAGGGAGCTGCCAGGGCACACTCCTGGCTCCTGTTCGTCCAAGGGGACCCCAGGGCTTTTCACACAGAGCTGCTCCCCAGCCCGGCCGTCCCCGGTTTGTACCACTGCAAGGAGTTACTCCATTTCTAGTGATCTGAGGCATTTTTGCCTGAATAATGATGAGTGCTAAGCTGTGAAACATGTCCTTTCCCTGAGTGTGAATGAATGTCTGTTTTCCAGAACAGAATTTGACCATGATTGGTACAGAGGAGCCAAAGCCTGTTTTATTTATTAGAGCAATGGGTGTAGAAAGGAGAGGCTCCTTTTGGGACTGAGGCATGTATACTTCCTTTATATTCAGCTAATTCTCTCTTACTTAATTTCTCGTAGTCGTTTCTGACATCAGAAGCTTGAATTACCATGCCAAAATGAAGAATGTAGTTGGTTAGAAAAATCATGTTTTGACTTGTATGTTGAGCAGATTTGATAATGAGAGAATCACTACTGAGCCCCACTGTGTGATTTTGAGACAATATGAATGTCTTTATCTTGGCTATTACTAAATAATTACTAGAAAAGGCAAGCATTTGTATTAATATAGTTTCTGAATGGAAAAGGATTTTCATTCTCTAATGTTGGTGGTACAGAACCTTACCTAAAACTGTAAATAAACTTTTGTTTGTTTTCTTCTCTGAAATGTCCAGATTTATTCCTCTGTGTCATGTTTAATCTTTAAAAGGTAATATACATAATGCATAGCAGTGCTGCAGTTAATTTGGTATTAAGCTTTTTTTTTTTTTTTAATTTGCTGGTTGGTTGATCAGCTGATTTCCTCCAACATTTTTCTTACTAAATACTTTCTGAGAGAAGCCACAGAACAGAAGATGTTTTCACATACTGATGGCAGTGTGGCGGAATAGGTTCCCCACTAGCTGGATGAGAAGGTGTATTCTGTGTCTGTGGCACGTTATTTGCCTTGCAGGAATCAACCTGGCTTAGACAAGATGCTTGGAAAGGTCACTCTATTGCATATGTGATGCTTGTCCCTGCGTGTTAACAGTGTTTTCATTTAAATCCAAGCATATTACAAACCACAGAACTGCAAGAATAGTGCATTTTCTATCTATTTGCATCTTCTTCTTTCAATTCACTTATTTCTCCTGCAAGAGACTTCCTACTTTCTGCAAGGTGCAGGTGACTGCATAGAGCTAATGTAGGGCTCAGAGGACAAAGAATTACACAGGGATGCAGGAGAGGGTCAGAAGGCTCTGTCCATGTTGACAGGCATCTACTGCTGGTCCTCAGGATCCCAATTTCACATAAACTGCCTTCGGTGCAATTTTAGCAAGAGCAAGTCCCAAATCATCCCACTATTATCAAGAGATTTGGCAGCATAGCTGAAATAATTCTGTGCAATCAGAAGAACAGAATTCCAAATTTTCAGTTTTCAGTCAGGATCCTTGTCCTACAGCTTTGCCTCCTAAATATGGAACCCATGAAACCCCTGTGTAATTCTGGGGGAGATAGTCTGATCCAAGGCAGGTGGTTTGTCAGCAAACCCAAGTTTTGCATCTGACAGTTGGAATTGGAGTTGTGAGGGTCATGTTTTCTTTTGTAGAGGGAAAGTGATACTCCTTCTGTCAGACTGTACTGTCACTAGAGGATTTCTGTGTTCAGTTATTAAAAACTTTAGAAGAGAGGTAAATAGTGCTTGGTATGCCGAGAAAATTAATGGATGCTGGAAAAATGTCAGGAGTACATACCAAGTGTCCCAGGCTAATATAAGGAGTAGAAATGAACTTGTAGCATCTCTGCTGGTCTGTGGAAAATGCAAAATAACTTCAAACTGAAAGAGAAATTAAACAATTTCACAGCAGGCACATCAACAGTTACCAGAGATGGGCAATGCAATGGGTTAGTGTGCCTGTGGCATCCAGAGGCTTTTCTAAGGCAAAACCTGTGCCCGTTTGTAAGAACGTGGTGCAGAGCTGAAAATACAGAATCATGTTAAAACTGGCCACAAGGTAGCAGAGGGCATCAAGAGAAAAGAAATGCAATTTAGGCCCATAAGATTTATTGAGCCAAAAATTTATTTCACCTGTTGTTTCTTTCTTTGTGTATATCCCCTTCTGCACCTTGAGACTCCATTAATCACTGAAATGCAAAACTCCAACCACACGAGAAAAGCAAAAGGAGAGCCCATAATGGAATCTGCTCATTAAGAAAAGCTCAGGGATCTGATTAATCTTACTCTTGCAGGGGGAGTTTTGACTTTTTTTTTTTTTAAAAACATTTTTGTCATTTTAAATCTCTTGTAATGTTATTGTCTTTATAGCCGGAGTCTGAACCTTAAAAACATCAGAGTTCTTAAACGAAGGTTTAGGGATTTGGAGCTTGTTTCTTGAAGAGTATTAGGGTCTTTTCCAACAGGAGGAATTTTTCTGCACCTCTGGAGGCTTCCTGAAAATCCTAAAACAAATAATAGAAAACTAGTGATTTAAAACCTAATTTCTAATACAAACCAGCTCTGGCTGTCTAGATGAAGAATAAGCTTCAATAAATGGGAGACAGACGCAAGGCTCTTCAGTATGAAGAGTAGCGAGGATGCAGAAATAGAAATAGGTTTTTCATTACATGAGGGATTATGCTTGGGCCAGAAATGCCAACTATTCTGTGGACCGCAGCTGCACTCTCTGTCTGCTGTTGTATTAGCTGGTAATAGTAAAACAATGATGTGATGGTAGAGACAGCTATTTGTTCTCAGAAACACAGAAAAGTTGTTTTCCCTTTCTTGGCTTGGATTGCCATATTGTCCTCCATGGCATGTCTTAAACTTGTGTCTTTTTGCAGCAAATGGGCCACAAATTAAAATACACGTTCTCCTTGAGCACCACCTGAGGATGCTCCCGCAGCAGCTGGTGTGCTCCCTCAGCCAATTTCTTCTGCTGTTGTTCTGACAGTCCTTAGTCAGTTCAGGGGCTCGTTATTTGCTTGCACAGGCCGGGCCAGGGCAATTGCCTGAGCAGCCATGGGCAAGTGCCACTCATCAGTCCTGGGGGGTTACTGTTGCTGGAAGCAGTGGATTTAGAGACCTTCAGGAAAACAGCGGGAGGCATCTTGCTCCTTAATTGGTTCTATCGTTTGATCAGCACCGCCCACCCTCATATTAACACAGAGACAGGGAATACTAGTGGTTTTCAGGCTGTAGCTGGGTAGAGGGCTTCACTCAATCTCATCCTGGAATGTTTGAAAAGGGAAATTACTGAGGTTGAAACGCTGTGATTTTCATCTCTTTAGATTTTATTTTTTTTTTTAGATCTCTGACAGAATGAGTTTTATCTCTTGCTTTAGGCCAAATAAAGGTTTAACAACATTTAATACACACAGTTCTCTTCATCTTCAGATTTTTTTTTTCCTGTCAAAAATCTGTGCATTTCCTTTTTATAAAATCACTGTGGAAGTGGTCTGCTTAACTCCATTTCCCTGTGCTATGAAGCATTGTTTTAATATGTTGTTTGACTTTTTAAAATGAGCATTCATAAATCACTCATCTTTTTTTTCCATATTTACCAGTAGAAAACTGTAAACAGCCAGAACAGGAAAAGGATTTAAACACAGTGCAATTTACTTAACATTGATTTGGCACTCCTGGAGTACCAGATACACAGCAGATTCCTTAGCAATGGGAGTTTCATTTCCTTTGGCTGTGTGAGCTTTTGAAAATATACAGTTTGCCTGCAGTTTCCATGATTTGAGGATATTTAGTATGGAATTCACTGTTCCAGTGTATTTGAAATTCCTGGATAACAAGTTCAAAGCTATCAGCGCCCCACCTGCATTTCAACCCATGTCTTAAGCAGAAAACCTTTTAGTAGCTGCTTTAGCAGAGTGGTGGTGTTCTGATGTGAGTAGTTCTCAGCACAACTGAGGGGTTCAGGTCACCAGGTGGTGCAGCCTCCTAGAACAATCCATGCAGTCCCTGGGCTTATTCTGGCACTCAAAGGCCCCAGAGTCACAGGAAAAGCATGAACTGCAGATTGTGAATTGTGCTGCAAACCCTTCCCTGCCAACCTTAGGCAGCTCTGGGGCCAGGACCTTGGATTGCCAGTTTGTATAGGGGGTGCCTTTGCCTGGTACCTGAGACCAGTGTGTGCTCCATCATTTCCCAGGGATGGGGCAGCACATGGCCCTGGGCTGACTCCATAAAATCCATCCCATTTTTTACCCTTTGAGCACAAAGCCTTATTCTGAGCGCAGATCTTAGCTTTTCCAAACCAGAGCTCAGGGCACAAAGCTTAGGAACTGCAGTTCCTATTCTTCAGCTGTAAGCTATCCCTTACAAACTTAGAGCAGATTTTGCTTTAAATGCTCTCCATTAAGAGTTTCTGCTGAGGGCTGCAACTTGCCTACACCAGCAATCCCAGAGCAGTTTACAGAAAAGGTAATGGCGGCATGTACTGCACACCTTGCTTTTTGTTTAGTGTAGCCGTGACTCTGGAATCGTCAATATTTTTTTTTATAGTTGTACAAAGCGGTTTCCTTAGTTCAGTGTTCAGGGGGTTCACACTTGGGTAAATTGCTGAATGCAGCAGGTCACCAGTAAGTGTCCGTGTGGATGCTTTAGCAAAAATGTGCAAATTTTTATACTCAGCTTTACTGTGTGACCCCAAATATTTGTTTTCAGAGACATAATACTTTTGTTATTTCTTGCAATGCAAAACAGGCCTCAGATACCGAGGTGGCAGCGATTCTTTTACTTTGCTCAGTAAGGGTGCTCATGAAAATCTTCATGAGAAAGAGTTACTGATCAGAGGGCAGGAGAAAGGCTTTGAAAGCAAGTCAGTTGTTTTCAGCAGTCACTGCTCAGCTGGTCACAGTTCCACTGGTTAGGAACACGGGTACTCGTAGGTAAAGGTGAAGGCATACAGCTGTAGGGAAAATAAGAGTGAATCTTTGTTTCCCTTGTCTGAAAATTTGAACAATCATGTCCTTTCTTGGCTGAAGGAAAATACAAATCCTAGTTGCTTTCTCCTCACTTTTAAAGTGACTGTAAGACTGTGGGGCTTCTTCCTACCCTCCTCTGCTGGGATATCCTCTGTTAAATACGATTTATGTCAACATGCACATGCACTGTGCAGTATGTGTTCAGTCTTTAATGGGTCACACTATTTTATCAGTGCCAGCTGGGAGATTGCTCTGAAACCCATGTGGGTCACCTCCATGAAAATATCCCCTCTGTCAACCCAAGAACTGGAAATCTGCAGTCATTAATCCCTGGTTTTCAGTAATATAAATGCCCCACGTGCCATTTACAAGTATTGCTTAGCATGAAATGCCATTTCAGTTTGAACTCTCTGACTAGTCTGCTAAGATAAAGATAATATTATTCCATGATCGTTTTACCTTTTTAAAGCGTTTTCTAAATATAAACAGTTTTTCCCTGAAGCCTTTTTGTGGAAGTCAAAGGTCTGGATTGAAATGGCAAGCTTGTAATAGAGTTTGGGCTGCAGATTATGAAAAGGCCAAATCTGTAGTAGTCAGAATTACATTTTACATGTCTCTAGTTTGCTTATTGTTTGTGTTTATGTGTGTGATATCCACAAATTGAGCTGATTTATCTAAATATTTTACTGATTTCTTTCACCTGATTTTTGTTGTATGCTTTTAGATGCGCTTACATCCTATGTAGATAATATTTTGTGCTATACTAGAACTAAATAATATTATTATAAACTGACAGAAACTACGAAAATATTTCCCCTGTTTTTTAGCTTGATTATTTTATGTATTTTTCAGAATTTTACTCTAGACTCATTCTTAAAAATATTCCATGTGTAGTGTTCTAAAGTTTGTTGGAAATGCACGTGTAAGTAAAGTCAGGAATGGGAAAATTGATCATAGTTTGTGTAGACTTTTTTGCAACAGGGTAGAAGTTTACAAAAAGAGATGAAACAGTAACTGGAAATAGTTTTATTTTCTTTGGTGCAATTTACAGTATATTGAAGTTGTTTATATTTTGGAGGAATCCAGTACGTGTTGGCCACCAACACTTGTAATGAATTATGAAGTTGTACTCTTTTATAAGGAGAAATGTCCCTTAGGCCTGTCATTGCTGCAGGGTCAGGTCAGTGTTTTGTGTAAGTTTTAGTATAGTTAATTAAATATTCAGTATATTATATATAATATGTATATATACTATATGTAGTATATATTGTGTATATATATATACACTGTATATATATGTATATATACTATATATTTACACACTATATATGCTATATAGTACTATATATTTAGTATACTATATTATATATAGTAAGGATCACTGACCACTAAATGTAGACTGTGCCAACAGATGTACAGATCAGCTGGGTCTGCAGAAACTGCCCTTCCCTGTGCAGCTTTTTGTGAAAGAGGGCACTGGGAAAGTCTTTAGGCACAAGACATTTAGGACAAAGCAGGTTGTCCCAGCTGTGAGGCTGGGGGAAATCCCTCTAACTTTCACCCTGACACCATGGTTTTAAACCCAGCCCGTGGCTGGGGCAAAACTTGAGCTGAGAGTGTTCCTGGACGCCTCTGAAGCGCTGAAGTAAAGTTTGCTCTCTGTCTCGCTGGCTGAAGGTCAAAGGCAGTCTCCTGTGAGCCAGGCTGGGGGAAGGCAGGGGGGCAGTGCAGATTTTTCACTTCCCCCTCTCTTAATGTAAGATCATCTGGATGTGACCATCCGTTTCTTCCCTGCCCTTGGCAGCAGAGCAGGCGCCACTTCACGGTGTCTCTCTGGCACCATCAATCTGTTGTATGGGCTGGGATGCCACGCTAGGAAAACAAATAGCACTGGTGTCCCAGCCAAGGACTAACAGATGGGGCGAAATTCTGCTGTCCTCTCACTAAATCTAGCTAGGAAATTGATAACCAGCTTTTTCAACTTAAACTGAAATAAGCTGAGTCCCGGCTCTACAAAAGGAGTTCTGTGTACTACCTTGTAACACTTGCCTCTCTTGTTAAAGTCAGGGTTGACAGATTTAATCATAAGGGGTTTTTTCCTTCCTCTCCTCCCCAGCTTATATTTCCTCATGCATGTTTTAATTCTTGATAGTCTGGACATCTTATAGATAACCCAGCTATTGCTGATGTCTTTCAAGAAAATGCAGCTCTATTTATACTCTTGGATTTTATTCAAGGAAAACCCATATTCTCTGGTGCTCTCATGATTAAACGGAAGTTTGTGTAGACGCCAGTATTGTAAATTTTATTTTCCTTAAGGAAAAAAATAACATCTGGTTTAGGAGCAGTAAAAAAATTTTGTAAGTTTTATTTATTTGTAAAGCAGTAGCTGCTGTGATTGAAATTAAACATGGGATCATGCTGCTTCTGATTAATTCTAGCACAGAGGAGCCAAAAAATAACTTGATTTTTTTCTGTAAATAGGCTAAATTAGCATCTGGTAAATAATGATAGTTGAAGGACTTGAAAGACAAAAGTTTTATTTTCTGCTCGTTGAAATTACTCATTTTTTAAAAATAATGCTTGAAGTTAAGGTTATGATTCACTGTTTTGCAGAACTGAGATGAATAATAGTTAATGCTAATTTAGCTTATAAGCACTTTACTGTGGGGAAAGTAAATGTTATTATTCCTACATTCCAGATGGCTAAATTGAGTTTCAGTAATGTATATATTTTTCATTACTGTAAAAAATGGTTCTTGGGTCTGCTGGTTTTGAGTGTCTTTTGAGTAGTATCAGGCTCTATCTTCTGGTATTTAAAAGTAGCATAATAGCTAGAAGTGAGGAAGAGCATTGGGTTTTGGAAATAAATCATAGCACAGGGTGGTAAAGTGTGATAGACAATTCATGCCCGTTGAGACAGCAAAGCATGATATGCAACTCCTGCACATTTCCAGGTAGTCAGGAGGAAAGATCTGTGTGTGTGAGTGTTTGTGTGTGCTGATAATGAAGTGGCTTCCTCACTAAGTGCTAGAATAATAACACCAGCTGGACTAAACTGACTTTGGAAGGAATCCTACATCTTCACATCACATTTGGAGCAATTTTTTAACGTTGTCTTTCCTTGCAGTAAGCAAAATAATTTGTTCTTGCTAACATCTCGACACTTTTACTTGTGAGTAGCTAACATTTTGTGGTTATTTTAATGAAGAATATCAGTATACTGCTTGAGTTCTGATAGTCTGTTAAAACTTAATATGAGGGTCAGCTGAGCTTTGGGGGTCTGTGTGTCAGAGTTGTTGTCTCCCTGTCCTGCTCCACCTAACCACTTGTTCCACAGCTCATTTGCTTTTCCCGGGTAACTCCGTGCAAGGAGAGGGTTGTAGCCTTGGGTGGTACCATATCAACTAAAATCTTCCTCTGGTCTTTCAGGATGCAGGACTTGCTCTCCAAGCACAACCTTATCTGTCCAGTTTTATTTCAGGATCCCAAGTTAGTGTCCCCGTGGGGAAAAGTGTTGCTTTTGAGGCTGTTTTCTGGGAACCACTGCCTCTTGGGGAAGTGCAGCTATTTCTGCATTATTTTCTGCAAGCTGAGGAGAAATAGAAATAGATTGTGGAGGGGAACAAAGCCCATGACTTTAATTGTATTCACTGGTTGCTGCCAGGATATCAGTGTGACACTCTTGGCCCACTCCCAATGTTAAGTCACTTTTTACTGTTGTTTTAGCTGAGGTATAGACACTGATAAAGGAGCAATTTCTTCAGAGTGGGAGTGAAGCTGGACCACTTGAGGAACCTTTCAGTGCTACTCCTGTTCTGCGAATAAATGGCAAATACCAGGTTCTGGAGCCGTCAGCCCAGAGTGTCTTTCATTAGCAGGATGTTCACCTTAGAAAATAAAGAGTTAAAGTGCAAGCTACTGTGTAAGCAGCTGTAACAAAAAAAAAATATTTTGCTTTAATGCTTTGTTCTGAAGGGAAGAAGATGAGTTTTGTTCTATTTCCCGTACAACTCAAGGGAAGGAACTTTACAAAACGAGGACAAGGAACAGTGGTTTCTGCTCTCTTGTTTTCTTTTGGAGGGTACAGATCCCAATCCCTTAGTAAAGCTTTCAAAATTACTCTGCTTGCACAGTAATCTGTTTTTTCCCCAGCTCTGGTTCACTCATCCATCTTCTAATGCTGATACTACACTCTCCTTGTTTCAGTGCTGTCAGGAGTAGGAGTGGCTGTGGTTTGTTTGTGTTGCTGTTAGTGGCGATACCAGGTTTTCTCATTTAAGAATCTGCAGGAATCTTGAGTGTGATTCCAAGGAAAGCAATTTGTATGTTACTAACCGAAAAAAGAAATTATGAGGTCTTGCAAAAGAAAGATAAAATATAAGGAGATGTGTTATCAGTACCTGTTTGCATGTAATGTCAACAACAACTCTGTCAATATTCCCAAATTGCTTTTAAATATTTACTAGTTGTTTTGTGAAGAAGACAGTGAATATTTTGATCTTGAGAATAAGATTGTGATTTCCTCCAAATAACCTGATACAGATTAAAGTGGAGAGGTGTTGCAAAAATGCTTTAAATCACTTATGTTTTCATGATACAGATTAATAAAACTAGATTTATTTTTCTAGATAGTTAGTGTTTGTAGAATTTTATTCCATTTTTTTTGATAGCTTCTTTTTCTTTGATTTCTCTGTGGAATTAGTATAAAAAATTACATGTTTTCTTGTTGATGTATGTGAATGGAAACACAGCTGGGTACATCTTATTTTAGTGCTTTGAAGATTGCTCTTTAAGTGCTTGTGTTCTGGTGGAACAGCAAAGTTATGCAGTGTATTGTGCTACTAAAAAATTCAATAGCTTCAGTCTACAGCGTCCGTGTGCCACTGCCTGAGCCTTTCTGCCAACAGGTCACATGTGCAAAGACAGTCAGAGTCCTCCTCCTTCCTTCCTGTCCTCCTCCTCTCCCCCAGGTTCCATATATTCTGCCAGTTGTCACCCCAGCAGGTGTCTTACGGCAGATAGAGGGCCCAAAAAATGTGAATGAAGTAGCACATAATTTAATGATTGATTTACAAAGCAGGCACTGAAGGGAAAAATGCTTCTCTCTCTGATACCAGCGGGCAACCACTAAATCATCAGCCTACACAAAAGCAGAGTACAGCCATCCACGAGGAGGATTTAAGGCAAACTAAGCTAAGCAGCGTGCCATGGTTAGCAGCTGGGAGCTGTCAAAGCAGGGGGACAGAGCAGAGCCTGTTTGAGTGTTGGGATCAGTCCCAGGAGGTGGGTGCAGGACCACGTGCCCTCCTGGCCCTCCACGGCACGGCAGGTTTGCACCCCCCTCACAGCTACTGTCCTTCACAGCGCTTGTGTCAAGAAAACTTCTTAGTAATGACGAGTTCATATTAGTCCTTTAGGAAAACAGCAGTTCCGTGTTTTACTGTATAACCTTCTACCACCTCCAGTGCCTTGGGTACACCCAGGCAGCGCTGCTGGGGCCACTGAGAACCGTTTAGGTTTTTAGTGGCAGCATTTATCGGTATTTCTGATGAACCAAACACAAGGATATTTAACTGGAGATGTTGCTGAAATTGTGCTCTATGTGCCTGCTGCATTGATGTTTACACTGACTGAAGCTTGCACTCCATCCCAGGTTTATTTTATGGGGTTTGGTTATGGTGTTTCTGGGGTGGCAGGGGCCAGGGTGAGAAGGGAAGGTCCAGCTCTCCTGAACCGCTCTCACAGTACTGAGCTCAGGGTTAGAAGCTTGAATTTAAACTCTAAACCATGCAGAAGCTGATGGAAAGGTACTGAGGGAACAATCTTGAGTTACGAACTGCAGGGTTCAACTGCAGCTTTCTTACTTAGGTTTCATTATCACTTGGACACCGCCCTGGTGGCTCTGCACTCTGTCACACAGCTGGCAGTGGCTGTGCCTTCCTGGGCAGAGCTAAGCTGCTGCTTGGCTCTTACATGGGAAACCTGCAGGTTGCTTTAGTGTAGACCAGTTTTCAGTGTGAACAGTAAGGATTTATTGTCACCTGTCTAAAGATGCAGCTAAGGCTGGTGCAGACCAGCTCCTGTGGTTTTCATGGAATCCCACTGCATTTTTCCATGGGGAATTGTTTCCTTTCCCTGTCTTGCAGTGTAGGTGTTGAACTCCTGTTAGTCTGCACTGTTCTTGACTCCCACCATCATAGAATCATCAAGGCTGGAAAAGACCTCTAAAAATCCTTGAGTCCAGCCGCTATCCCAGCACTGCCACATCAC
Source organism: Myiotriccus ornatus (assembly GCA_036023395.1). Lineage (NCBI taxonomy): Eukaryota > Metazoa > Chordata > Aves > Passeriformes > Tyrannidae > Myiotriccus > Myiotriccus ornatus. The sequence goes on along the minus strand of JAYRBT010000028.1, from coordinate 4,540,389 downwards.
CACTAAATCCCTTTGGGGGCTGTTACTGAAATCAGTGGAAACCATAAAACATGTGACAAGTGGCCATGGAACACTTAGGCTATTGAGGGATACTTTTATTTTGATATCTCCTGTAATGAAACCATAATATCCCTGCCATTGAATTTACATGACAGATCTAGCAAATAGCCTAGAAAATGATACCATTAATTAAAAGATTCCTTAAGGACTGGGTGCAGATACAGGAAAATGTGCATCATGGCACCATTCAAGAAAATTTATTCTTACAATTATGGCCATCAGTGCTGCCACACCTAATCTTAGAAGTAAAATCTGCATTTGTAGGTAAGGCTGGAGGCTTGTTTCCAACATTCTGATATTGTAAGGTTTGCTAAGTTGCTCAGATACAGGCAGAAAGGTAAGCATATTTAATACATCTTGTTGAATAAATGTTATAAAATATTACTGTGATCTGTGGTTCACTAGGTTATATCTGAGGCTTTGCTGAAGTGGAATTGTCGTGAAAAATAGTATGGACTTGATTCATGATTGCATTATTCCTCTTCCACACTGATATAGCTACATTGAAAATAATTGGCTTAGACCAATGGGGCATGAAAAAGATTCAGGGACGAATTTGCCTCTGTTTCTTGAAATGAAATATGTGCCATTTTCTGTTCAGCATTTGCTGTACCTTAAGAAAAATCATAAGGCAAATTGCATCAAATCACACTATTAAAAGAAACATTTTCTTGTTCTGTGCAGTAGAACTGATCTGAAACATTTATGTGCTCAGAATTTTTTCAAAACCACACTTTTTATCCTTACCCTGTATTTAAAAATTGATAACCAAGGGGAAAAGCTGTTGAGTTATAAAAACAGGGGTTTTTTTTCTTGTAATTGTGTCATCTACTGCTAAAACATAATTGAACTCAAGGTTTGCATTTGCAAATGACCTTGACAAAAGTTTTGCAATTCAAAGAATTCATTTAATGTCTTAGACTGTCTAGAACGCCAGAATCACTTTATGGGGCAAAACCTGTGTCGCTCCTAGTGAGGACCCTCTATTTGACAAAGTCAGCAGGTGACTCTTTCTGCTTCTTATGGGATGATTTTAAACTCTGTTTACAGAGAAAGTCAATATGAGGCAGCAGTTCAGAGTGAGGCTGAATGATCTTAGGAGTCTTGTTCTTGCCTATGGCTCAAAGAACCAGCTTGCAAACTCTCTGCAGGTACTTGGCTCACCAGCCTCCTGGAACCAGTAGCCCTTTATTGGCCCCGGCTTTGGGAATAGTCTTCACTCCATTGCTTTCTGCATGTGGAGACTGGTTTATGTGATGAGGATGACATTGCTGGGTTGTGCATGCTGCATCTTCTGAGCACTGAAGTAGTTCCTACAAGGGGAAAGATGGCTGTAGACTGTGCTTGGTGCATGTAATTCTCTGGCTCACACCCCTGTGCTGTCTTGGTTATGGAAAGAATAAATAATGTATTTCTGCCTGTCAGTCCCCTTTGCTCCCTCCTCTCCTCTTCCTCCCCGAAGGGAGAATGCAGGTTTTCTCCTTGATTCAAGTTTTTAAACTTTATTGGGTATTTCTGAGTGCAAGAGGAGAGAAAAGGACGAGAGAATGATTACATACCTTTAAGTGCCCGAAGATGAAAATCCTCAGCCTTAATTTCTCACCTTTAAGCCAATATCCATTTACTCCTTGAATAAATACTTTCCCAGAAGCATTACTGAAAAAAAAAAAAAAAAAGCAGCAGCCTGTGTGGCTGTCCCCTTGCAAGCATGCCTTGGGTCTTACCCCAGTGGTGCTTGCCCAGATGCGTGTTATGTGCTGACTGGGAGAGTTCACGGCACATTTGAAGTACAATCACGAGTTGATTGGAATATATGTTGTTCTTTCTAGCAAGTTCTTTATAGTTTGTTCTTTAGGGACCTTTTAAAAGGCATAAATCATTGCCTTATGATTGCTATTCTGAGTAAGCTGCCTGGCTGTGTCTCTCAGTACCCTTCCCCTGATTCCCCTTTTCTGTCTCTACCTCCCTCACCAAGCTGTATCTTCCTGTGAGTATACTCAGGTAGGAAGACAGAATAACGAGAAAATGATAGAAATAATTTCTCTCTTTCAGAATACTGCTCCCCAAGTAGTGTAGTTACTTGCACAGATAATATAGGTGCTGTTAAAAACGCACAGACAAGAGCAGTAGGTGGTGGTTATGTGCTATATCATTGCTCCAGACGGGGTTGTCTCTACAGACACAGGGCAGTGAAACAACAGAAACTGGAATGCAGCAGCTCTGACTCCCTGTTCCATGGGAAGTAGGCAGCTCTGGCTCCTGGTTTCATACCTAGACAGGTTAGTCCCAGTGGTTTTTAAGCTGTACCTGTCAATCAGGCAGATTCTAAATGGACCATGGGTTTGGACAACTACTAGACAGGGAATATAATCCTTTGCTTGCTGGAAGAAGAATTGGATGACATTAAGAGGCTTGAGCCTGCTAGATATTTGCTTCTGGGTTTCTTAATACACCTTCTTGTTAAGTGTATATGTTCATCAAAGTCTGTTCTTTGTCTCCACTCATGGAGATGCTTGAAAATAGATGAAACTCAGATCAAATAAATGTTTTCATTTTAACCTGAAAAAAAAAATAGACATGATTTAAAAAATAATTAAAATGGAGCTTCCCATTATTCCCAGTGCTATTGTGAGAATTGGGCTGAAAGCCACACAGTTCCTTCCTTGCCAAAATGGGGCATAACCAAGTTTGTTTAGCAGGCTTTTCATGAGAGTCAGTCCTTACACTGAAAGCTCCTATCCTGTCACCTGTTTTAAAATGCTTCAAATGTAGGAAGCCTGCTGCAGGTGGTATCAGTAGTTTTACTGATCTGAGGCCTTAGGCAAAGTCATTTGAATTGCTTTGAAACTGCATATTCAAAATTCAATAAAATGAGAGGGTCTGATGGTGCAGCTGCAGTATATCCCCTCCAGCTGGGTTAGCTGAGATGTTTCGAGGCCCTGGACTAGCAAAGCCTGGGTGTGATGTACAGATTATACAGATAGCTGCCAGGGAAGAGGTTTTGGCAGGCTGGGTGCAGCAATACCCCCTGCCAGCAGACTTGGGAGTGAGTAACAGTGGCTTTCATGCTATGTGGCATCTTTTGCTGGCTTTCCTAGACAGAAATTTGTTGGTGCAATAGTGGCAGCAGGCCAGTGGGAGGGGATTGCCTCGAGGGTAAAAGGATGGAATGTAGGGAAAACAATAAACCCAAAAAGCTCCAGTTGTTTAGAAAGCGACTGGCCATCCTGAATGCCTTGGTATGGCTCCAAGCTGAACTGTGCTGTGGGCGGGTTTCGTTAAATTGCATTCAGAAATCATATTTGCCCTTGGGCAAATACCCTTGCTTTTATGCGTACCAGGCAAGTCACGTGCACCAAAATGGAATTCACATGGTGCTTTAGTCAAAAAGCTAATGTCAGTCATCATACCTTTTATGCATATCCAATCCCTTGGTTCTTTATGCCCATTTAAATATGCAGAAGTGCTTTTTATTATTACCTTGCCTGTAAAGCACCGAGATAGATATATAGGCCATGTAATTCATTGCAGTATAGGCTCTTCTCTGCATATGTATTCAGCACTTACAGATACAAATTAAAATCGTAGGCATAAAATATTTTGGTTGTTGTGTTCTGATTTTCTCAGATTTCTGCTGTTAAACAGTGGAATGAATTCCTTTTATGCACTATGCATCCACACAGCTTTCCAAATAACTCCTTCAGTAGCAGTACATGGCTTATCTTTGTAGCACTGTAGTGCTGGTACCCGTGTGAGCAGCACAGTGCTGGCACAACCAGCACAGTGCCTAAAGGTGAGATAATCAGAGAATACATGCGGGGACGTTATTTGAGCACCGTATCGTTGGACTGCACAGTGTGTCCCTCGTTACTGAAAGGGCTACCATGAAATTTAATTTAGGATTTTACAGGCGCATTCTGAATTGGAAATCTCTGTAATAACTTTCCCTTTGCTCAGCCTTTTAACTGTGAAATTCAGTTGGGGAGTTTTGAAGCAGCAGGTAGTGTCGCAGCACTCTGGAGGGATTTTGCCAGGATTCAGCTAAAGTGCTTGCAAGTGTCATTTCCATATTTAACTAATTTCAGTTTTTAATTAGCTCCATGTGAAAAATGAGAGTTCACGCTGAGCTAAGCTGTCAGCATAGAGTCTTGTTTCCTTTCTAGCCTCTCAGGACAATTATTGCAGCATCTCCTGGTTTTTTCAATGAGAGTGCTTAGCCACTGCACGCTCCGTCCCTCCCATTGTTCCCCGCCAGGAGCAGGGGAGTGTGTTGTGTCTAGCTGGCTAAAATGGAGAAGATGAGTTCTGAAAATATTTCAAATACAAAATTGGCTCAGTGAAGGTTCAAAGAACTTCACAGGTCTGGCTCAGAAACATCCAGCAGAATGGAATGCGCTCCCTGCCCAGACCTCCCTGGCACTGTGCAGTGGCTGACATTGTTCCGAGCAGCGTCGGAGCATTTCAGCTTCATTACCTGCTGCACTGGCCAGTATTGTGTTTCAGAAAGCACAGTGGGAAAACAGGCTTTTCATGGGGCTTTCTGCAGCCGGAGTGGTAACAATGCAGTGCTCCAGAGACTCTTCATCCCAAAGGCCTGTGGTCCTCTACGAAAAAAGAACTGCTTTTGTATAAAATTCCATCACACAGTATAGGGATGGAAATTTGTTAATCCTGCATCTCAGCTGACATTTTACCTCCAGGGACTTGAACGCAAAAGTTAAAATAGTTTTCAAGAACGAAGTGAGAGCTGCAGTTCACGTAAACTCTGCAAAGCCATGGGATGTGAAGAGGTTTATGAAACAATGTTATAAACTCATAGCAATCCTGAGTTACACTTGCATGACAGTCATACAATACCATTGTTATTTTTGGAAGAATGCAGTCATTAAACTGTCAAAATTACATTTCAATGGAAAAACTGGTGAAATAACTCTGTAGGTGTTATCTCAGGGTTGGTTTGGGGTTTTTGATGTTTTTTTAAAACCTGTCCTAGAAGGTGAGATTTGTAAAGATGTATGAATAGGCTTGGTAGTGTCTTCACTTTCATTTCAGTTCATGTGCTAGCAAAAAAGAGGTTGTGTGTGTTTTATTTCTCACTAATTAGTAAGGACAGCCACTTCCAGTAGACAGAAGCAGATTTTCTCTATTAGACCATAAAATCAAATGCATCTTTTTCAAATCAAGATGGATGGGGAAAAAAAAAAATCTCAGCTGTGGCACTTTCTGGGTTCTTAATGTTGGTAATATTGTGAAAGAAGAAGGTAAATACATTGCAGAAACTTGTCAGATACAGTGACACTGAGGAGTTACTAGTCATTTTTCTTTTAAGTTATTGAGGAGCTGCTTTGATACCTGCTACCAAGATGAAGCAAATTCTTGAAAGGGGAAGAAAAAAAAAAAAGGAAAATAAATTTTATAGTGAAGAGTGAGGCTGAAATGCTAGATGGATTTTCAATATAGTTTAGGGTTTGGGGTTTCCTTAAAATATAGTATTTACTGTTTCATCCATCAGAGGAAAAAGATATATAATCCTGGTTTGGTTGTCAGCCAGCTGGGGGTAACAGACATGAAGAAGTAGAGCTTGAGCTTTAGCTGTGAAGTATTAATGTGTAGTTCTAGTCACCATATATTTTATTTTGCCCCTTATATTGTGAGTTGTCTTCTCTTTGAAGAACAATTCCCTGTTATTTTGTTGGTATTACTAAATAAAGTTGTTACATGTATTAAAATTTATTGTATTAATCATTTAACACAATTCAGTTATGCCTTACAAAGTGTATGTAATTGAAGGCAAAGGTTTTTGAGGGTATGTAATCTAGCTCATATTTCATTCTGTGATTCATTAATTAATTGTATAGAGTGATACATATGCTAATGCACTATAGCTCATGTACAATTCACCCTTCAACTTAAACTGTTGACTTTGCAGGGTGGAGTTTTTTATGGGTTGTATTGCTGTTGCTTGTAAAAACCACTATTTTGTTCAGCCATTGTTATGATATTCACAGTCTGAAATACTTAAAATAAATAGAGTTGTTCTGAAGGGAAGCTCTCTCCACTGAAGTCAGTGACAATTTTGACCTTGATGACAATGGGCCTTGATTTTAAACAGCTCTAAGCTGACTGACGATGAGCATTCTGCACTGCTGACCTCAGGCAGTGGAGTTGGCTGCTGCATCATTTTGTATGCAAGGAAAGCTTCATTAGAGTGATCAGGTATCAGATGCTCTGTACATTAAGCTGGAGTCATTTTTCTGTTGTGGGCAGCAGCTCCATCTGTAACAGTGATTTCTGCAATCTCTCCAGTGATTTGGGTTTTTTTTTGTTGTGTCAAGAAGATCAAATCGAGCTAGTCTTAAAACCCCTATGTTATAAAAAGTAATTTGAGATATAATGAGTAAAGAAAATTAATACAAATATTAATATTTCATTAAGTGTCTCTTATGATGATGTTCCTTAGATTAATTGTAATGTAGGTATCCAAATTAAATAAAAATGTCTTCCATTATTCATGTTGCACAGTGCTTGAAGTGGACTTAGACTGGTGGGCTGTCATGATGTTTCTTGGGACTTCAGGGGCATATGTAAGCTTTTATTCCTTCCTATATTGGCTGTTGAAATAGTATAACAGGATGTTTTGGTGATGCAACCGATAATCATATATGAACACACAGAAATTCCCTGTAAAATGTCTGTTGCTGCAGTCTGAAAACTTGCAGTTCTGCCGCTTCAAAATAAAGCAGTGAGTGATCTGAGATTGAAATCCTGGCACCACAAAACCCTTCACTGATTTCACATGTGCTCCCGTACTGGTGTGATCACATGGAAATCCTGTCCTCACTTCCAGCTTGCACTTTCTTACCCGCTCTAGAATTCTGGATGGGAAGATGAGAAGGCACAGATGCAGGAGGGCAAGATTTCGGTCTCTGAAAGCTGTAACATTTTCGCCATAAGCATTGTTTTTCCTGTGAAGCAAACTTCAGACTTGGAAATCTGCCAAGAATAAAACAGGTAGAAGATTGGAAATAGTTCTAGTGCATTCATTATGCGAAATGATTAACAGAAATCATGAAAGGGCAATGGAAAAAAAAAATATCTCAGAAATGTACCTGAAGTCCACTTTGATAACTGTAACCCTCACAAAAGAATGAGTTACATGACTGTAACTGACTGGCTATGTAAGGTATTTATCCAATAAAATCTGTATATTTGATTTTCATATGTTTCTATTCTGGCTCAGTAGGAAATTTAAATCACAATACATTAATAATGTCAGCTTTTTAAGGCTTATAGAAAGACTAAATCTGCTTAGATGCTAAATATAATCTGTACCTTTATGTCAGTATCAAGATATAATTTAGGTTAAGTTTATATATACCTTTTGAAGCTTATTGTGAAAGAAGTATAAACAGTTTATAGTGCTGAAAATGAATGAGAAGCTCTGGGAGAAGAAATCATCTTTACTTTTCATCTTTGGATTTATTTCCTCTTTGTAATGAACTTTTAACTTCTATAATTACTTTGTGTAGAGAGTAAAACCTTAAACTTTATCATTCATGCAGTGTTTAAAATTGTGATTTTTATCAGGTGATTAAATTAATTCTGTATCATTTCTGTTAGAGGAAGAATATATCCTGTGATTAGAAATTACCCCTTTTTTGTACTGTGGACAGAAATGTGGCCATTCATAATCATGCAGTTTCCCTTCATTCAGTGTATGCAAGGGAGTAATAAAGGTAAAAACTACTTTCTTATCAGTGTGGCTAACAATCAGAGGCTGAGCCAAGGTCTGAATGCTTTGGAACAGTGAGATTATGAAAATCTTGTTCAACATGTTTGTAGAGATTAGGGCAGTTGCAGTTTCAGAAGATGAACGTAGTCGAATAAATGTTTGACATGATATCCCTTAGGTTTATGATCAGTATTAAAAGTAAAGCAGTTATTCTAATGCTTGTAAGTTCAGGCCTCAGTGATTTGCAAGAGTATATTTGTGCCTATATTCCTTGAAACACCAGTTTCAAGTCTCATCTAGGTTCTTCCTCCTCTTGGAAACAGAATAAAGATGAGCTGGCTACTTTGTTCATGATGATGGTGTCTTTTAGGTGTGAAATTAAAATTGGATTCAATTTGCTTTGTACTAACACTGAATGCTCACAATTGCTCGGAAAAAAAAAAATTAAAAAAAAAGGTTTTCCATTGTTTCTGAGTTCAGAGCATCCCTTTCTGCTCTTCTAAGCTCATTTCAGAAGTTGGCAGTATTTTGGCAAGGCTGCTAAAGTGGATATTGTATAACGCGATTAGGGACCTTCCAGGCTGAAAGATGCTGCATTGGGTAAATAAAAATATATACTCTTTTCTTATTAGTTCCAGCCATCTAGTTTGGATGCAAGACCAAAAAGATTGGAGCCTTGACTCTTGAAATTGCCATAAGAAGTGAGTTCACGTTGCACAGTCTCAGGAGCTGATTAATCGTGTGCCAGCTCTCTACACTCTGTACAATCTAAGGCCTGTCATGAGAATAAATGAATAGTGCACTGTATTCTGCTTCTCTTTTAAGGTCTTTGTCGTGAGATTCCAGATTCTGAAGGCAGCATGCAATGCTGTTACCCTTCTTGTGACAAAAAGATTGCTCAAAGTGGCACAAAATCAAAACATTTCAGTAAAGAAGAGTGAAACAGGAAAAGTTGAAGTCCAATCCAGGGTTGTTTTTTTCTAGCCCATCAGAGCAGTGACTGGGGAACCAACACCCACCCAAGGTACAACTCATGTTCCTGCAGGCTGGAGCTCTGCTGCCTGTTGTTTTCCTTGGAACTGGGTGTTAGGTCTTCACATCCTCCAGTTCCCCCCACCCCCAAAGTAGCTGCAAGTGTGTGTAAGCTTTTCAAGTATTTTTGAAAGTAGAAAAACTGAAGATGGAAATAGAGGAATGAACTTTCAAAGCATTGCATGGCAGATAAGCACACAAATCACATTACTACTAATGGGATTTGTGGCTATATCTTTCATGCTGTGCTCTGAAAATCCATTCCATTCAGTTTATTGACGTGCACAGGGAAAAGAAATCAAGTCAGCTGGGGAGGGGGGAGGGATCAATTTAAAAAAAAATTTACTTTTCTTGGGTCCCCCTATTTCTTCTGTGTGAACACGATGACAATGAAGCATCTTACAGCCCTCCTTCCATCTCCTTTTTCATCTTTAATAACATTTATTCAAAAGAAAGCAATAATTCCTAGTAGAAGTTTTGCTGCTGCTGACAACAATGCACTCATTTGTAGATCCTTTATGGTATTTCTATAAAACACTTCCTGGGCTGGATGCTTTAAAGCAAAAGCCTTGTTCTAAACAGTTTATTGTCTGAAAGAGTTTACATGCTGAGGGTGAAATTATGCCTAAGGATTTCTTTCTTATGTTGAAGATTGTGCGAAGTCAACTTTCCTTTCCATTGTGTTTCCAGAAAGGCACGATGTGTCCTGTGTTTCCCTGGTGAGCAGAAGGAGCACGACTGACGTTTGAACCGCGGAGAGGAGCACTGTGCTCAGCCCTCTTCCGCAGCAAACACTCCCCAAAGATGAGGGTCAGCCTCTGATTCCCTCAGCTAACGTCCCTGAGAGTGAGGTGCTGAAATTCCGGTTTGCTGTGTCTGTGGTTACAGGAACTCTCTGGATGAGAGAAGCCCAGAAGTGGATTGTCTGCAGCAGTGAGGAGGCCAGCAGGAATGGCAGCCTGAGATTTCTTATGTTCATTTTTTTCAGAACCTTACTGGTTAATCAGCCCTCCTGGCTTTCCTCTTGTAGCCAGAAAATACACTGACATTCTCTTTGGAAAGTTACAAAATGTTGTTGTTGTTTTAAGTATAAACTGTTGCAGAGCTCAGACACAATTAACAAGAACATAAACTTGTGGCTGGGTAACATGCAGAGGTTTGTATGGGGGTAACATCATGGGCTTAATTCAGTTGATGGAAAAGTGGAGAAAAACATGCTTTAAGATATAAAAATGCGCAACAGTGCCATTATAGTTAATGGAATTCTCCATTTTCAGCATTGTAAACTAAAAAAAGTGACTCTGAGAAGTAAGAGGTCTTGTTCAATGTTATGGGTAGGATAAATAAGGCAGCGAAATGGTTCTTTTTTGTCCTCTCTAGCTGTAATACAGGCAGGCCTATTGTTTTATTGAAAATAGCGTGATCTGTTAATTCCTGAAGTTGTGTATTTTGATAATGCTTTATATGGAGTTCCCAAATGAACTTTTAATTTAAATTTACTGAGAAAACGTAGTGCACAGCAAATAGCATAGTGATGATTAAGATGAATTGCTGAGAATGAATGACCTTGAAAGTAAGCCATCCATTTGTTGTTGAGCTTCAATGGTCACAGTCAATAAGCAGGACTTTTTGCATACATTTCACAACAGAAGTATTAAATTTAGATCAAGTGATCTATTTTTGAAATGCTACTTTAACCTTGCCTGCTAACAGTTGAATGCTCACAAGTAGAGGAAGCAATATAATCAGGAATACATCCAAATGTTTTATATGAGGCCTGTAGGATTCTTAGTCATTAATATTAAAACACGAGTTCATAAATACCCTAAGTGCTGCTAGTCCGGAGAATTATTTATTTTTTTAGCTGATCTTTAGTCTCTGGTTTCAACTCTGTAAAAGTTAAATCCTTATCTGCTGTGTCCTTGAGATCTCCAACAAGATATTTTGAAAATGCATCCCTCATAATTATAACTGACTCTGCTGTGCTGTTAATTAAAGAGAGTATTTACCTTTGTGCTGATGAACAGCTACACTGGGTTGAGAAACCTGCACAAGCGTTGTGGCATGACAGCAATTGCCGTTCATGTACTACATTCTCAGTCTAAAAAACATGCAGCTTCTAGGAAATGCTTTATGGCATAAAAATTCCAGGGTTTGCCTGTGATGTGTCACAGTAAACGCTCCCTAGGTTGTTTGGGCTGGTGGATGGGTAGGGATGTGCTGTGGTACAATGTAGTGGATAAGCTTCCATCAAACACTTCAAGAAGCCTTGGGACTAGGGGATACACCGAGGGGTGTTGTATATGTGTAGGAACAGCTGTGTTGGGCTGGATATGTCAAGTTTAATTTAATTTGGCTCCAACATCCAAAAATGGTTATCCTGTAAGAACAGGCAAAGCATGTATATACTTTTCCCTACTGATCTTCTACCCTCTGGTCCTTCTAGGTCTTTTCTGAAATGAGGAGTGGTGGCACAACAATATTGCTTGCTTTGTTCACCCTTCCCCTACTGGTTCAATCTTTGACTTACTTGACATTTTCAGGGAACTTTATCATCCAGCCCAGAATTTCCCTTCTGTTTGATAACAGTCAGCTCAGAGGTCATTATTTTATATGTGGAGTTAGGATTACTCCTCTCCAGTGTGTGCTATTTTATTTTAACTGGGTTTAAATTTCATCTGCCGTTTTCTGGCCCAGTAGCTCGGTTATGTTCTGTCCTTGTGCAGTTCTCGGTCAGGCCTCCTCTTGAATAATGCAGACTGTGCCCCCTCCCTGCACAGCCTGTTTTCCATTTGGAATTTCTATTGTATCATAGGTTTGCCGATTTTTCAAACGGCACTTTAGACATTCCTGTAGATAATATATCAAAAGTTGCAGGCGTCCACCCATCAAGGCATGTGGCTTTTGTTTTAGAAAAAGGCATGGGAATAGCATGAATTTTTCTCTTGGATACCCTCAGGAGGCTCTGGCATCCTTGTCACAGTCACACTAGGTATTCAAGGAAGAACAGAAAGTTCTGGCAGTGAGTCCTGAATTTGAGGAGAGATGTCATTATTTTTCTAGCCAGGAAAGGTGCTACTTGTTCACATTGCTTATTTTAAGACTGCTTCTTTTAAATAACAAGACTTATATTCTTTGGTAATGATTTTTCAAGCACTTTATTATATGTTAAACTGGAGGATTTAAGGTTATAGATCCTGGAGACAGTGTCCCTTTCTGTCAGTAACATAAAATGAAAGGGCTTCAGTGTAACTGTGAGTTCAGGTCTTTGGATGCAGTGGCTTTCTTTGAGACACCTGCCTCAGCCGTTGTCAGGGAGTCATATCCCGTTCCAGCTGCTTGTGTGGCTCCTGCTGCAGATGTGGCTGAAGGCTGGCCAACAGAATGATGGAGCAGAGGATGGTGTCAGCCTCTGTAGATCATCCACGATTTGCTGAAATCTTTGTCAGGCATAGTTGTTGCCAAGACCAAATTTTGTGGGAGAGGCCTTTTGTACTTAAGTAACACTTGCAGACCTGCCCATCTAACAAAGCCTCGCTGTCCTCTGTGTTCAGCATCTGTTAATTGTAAGACACGTTAGCAAAACATGGCAAAAACCCTCAGCTGAGATTTAGGTCAGTAAATTTTGACTGTATGTGTGTGTTTGTGAACGGTCTTGTCACCTATTCAAGTGTGAGAGGCTTCTTGCTTCCCGTGTTACAGCTGCCCGAGGGTCCGTGCTCCTCAGCAGAGACCCGAAAGCACTAGTTAGGATCAAGTGGAGTGTTCCCAGGCACCGTGCAAGTTTTTCCCATGCAGTTCCTCAGCTGCTGTTTTCTGATTTTCAGACCCCTGCTATTCCTGTCTCGGGCATCTCTTGAGGAGAGGTTGTCAGCTGTGATGGACTGTGCATTCATTCTGTAATGGGGGCAAGTAATCACTGGGGAATTGGCCTAACGCACTCGTTTCGCTTGTGACTTGGGTTGAACTTGAACCTATTTCTCCAGAGGAATTGCAGAAGAACTTTAAATTACTATGTTTCTAGTCTTTTAAGTAACTGTTATTTTATGAATAATAATTGGGATCAGTAAGATCAATTTCTGGTATTTCTAGACTTCTGCTTCATGATCAAGAAGCAATAACTAGTAAAGGACCACGAGTCTCAGCTAAGTAACATTTAATACAAAGTAAGAGTGCAATAACATTTAATTATTTTATAATTTCTTGGGGGGATGCATTTACTCTTTTCAGTTTATCTGGGTTACTCAAGTATATGCACCCACAGGTGTATAGCACGAAAATTATTTTGCTTCATTCAAGTACTGTAGTGCATTAAAACAGTGTCCAGACCATATGAAATAAAAACCAGGTCTTTGAATATATATGCTATGAAATTAAATTATGCTAAGATTTACTAGGTACCTTTTGTTTTGTCATGACTCATTAGGCCTGACTTGGAAATTACATTGATGTTGCTCAAGACCAATTGTACTGGAATAGCCAGTGATGTGACTCTGGCCAGTTCACCTCATGAGTGGATGGGAAGGAAACTTTGAGCATTTCTACTGCTGTAATACAATGGCCTCTGTACAGAAATGTGCTTTTAGGGTTTATTTGCTTATGTTGTTCATGATATAACAGAGTGATGTAGGTTGGCCTACTTCAGACAAACATGATAGCACTATATCTGACAAAGTGAAATCATAATTTGATGGGTTCATTTTGAATGGCAATAATTTAGGGTTTACTAAGCATGACAACTTGGAAAATTAAAATATGGAAATATTCTGAATCCTGTTTACTTTTATAATCTTTCCATCTTTTTGAGTTGCTTAGGGAATACCCAATTTTCTAACAAGCAAGCAGTGCATATTTTCCAGACCCTAACTGGGAAGTTGCAGTAGGAATTGAGGGAAATGATGGATCATTAATCTGCATATTTCTCACTTTAAGAAGGAATACCAGGGAGTAAAGGGATAAGTGGAAAACCTCATTCTGCACTGCCTATTGGCAGACACTGAGTTGTGCCACAGGGAGATCTGTAGCACGCAAAGACACCAGAGGTCTCTCATTTTAAAAATACAAGGTCAAGAGTGACAGGAGCACAAAGATAAGACAAAGAGCTTCCAGAGCTTGGAAACCATTGTCCATTAGGCTGAACTCTGAATGGAGTGGGTTTATGGCCAGAATGAGAGAGGACTAATCAAAGAGGAATGTGGGGACACTACTGAGTCTTAAAGAACAATCAAGAAAATTTTGCATGTAAGTTTTATCATTTTTCTGTGGATTTTTTTACCTTTTGGGATTCTTGCAATAATATGTGATTCATTCTGGCAACCTCTATCTTATGTAAGTCTTAGACTGATCCTTGACAGCTCTACCACCTGGAGTGATGAACCAGTTCTCTGCCTTTGTTCTTAATGGGCAATGCAGGTTTAGCTTCGAGGTGCTTTCACTCTGTGTGTGTGTGTGTGTTGCTAGGGTGGGAGAGGTTATTATTTTTAACCTAAATCTCAGAGGTTTTACTTCAAAATTTATTGTTCCTGAATTCTCATGTTTTACAGAACATAAATACACAGTTCACTATTTTGAGTTACTAGAAGTTAAATGGACCAGATAAATTCTGACAAGCTCAGTGTTTGAAAATCAGGTATCAGAGACAAGAACTTAGAAAATATGCTTAATGTTGAGGGGATAAAAAGCAAACACATAAAAATAACACCTACAAAACGTATGTAAGTGCTCTGTAAAACGTAATTTATGAATACACCATGCAGATAAAATGGCACCTCTTTGTGTTTTAAATCTTCAGGGATGTGTTTGTTGCCAAAGGTTAATCATTAAATCAAATGTGGACCTCTGGAAATGTGTTTGAGTAAGCAGGCTAGTTTGGAAAATATTTTGATGATTAGCTTTGGTTCTGGGTGAGTATCACAACTCAGCTGTCCGGTGAAGATCCTTTGGAGAAAACGTGGCCAGTTATGTCCTTGTGGCCAGTACTGATGAAAATGTGTTGTTGGGAAGGCAAAGCCACAAAGATTATTTAGTTGTAGTTTCACAGTAGAAAAGAAAAAATAAAAAAAAAAATTAGGAAACAGCCACAAATTCATTAGCCCAAATTTCTCCTCTGACACACGTGCATTCAACATCCAAATGGATCCCCGTATTTCTAATTAAACGGGCTTCTACTTATTCCTTTGCTGGAGGCATTTTTGTTTGATTAACAGAACAAAAGGTTAATCATATAAATTTGCCATCTCATAGCGTTGTGAAGCAGCAGAGAATGGGTTTCTCCTTGTTCTCCCTGCTCGGCTGCCAGTCAGCTTGGCTGGCTGCAGTGCAAACACGGAGCTTTCCCCTCAGGCCCCCGTGACACACTTTCCTCGACTTATTCTTGGTAGAAGGTGAGCGTTCCTCGTGTCTGTGACCTGAGCTGTCTTAGTGGAAGTTTGTAGCTCACCTAATGGATGTGTGAGCTGGGCAGGAGCTTCTCGGGCTCTGTGAGGGGTAGAGCAGACATGCAAATCCCTGCCCCGTTAGGAAGGAGCTCTAATTGCTCCTCTGCCTAACGTGCATCTATGATTAAAACACAGAGCAGTGAAGTTATTAATGAAACCATGGTGTGCTTGGAAGCAGATGGATCACGGGGGTTTTTTAATACCATGTTAATAAGATCTTTTATAATTCCTTGTCTGAATTTACCTGGTAATTATAAGGTAGCAACTATAATTCTCTTGGACAGACTATTAGTTATGATTTCCTTATCTCTCCTTTGTAAGGACTGGTGCACACTAGAAGCAGCAGGCTTTCATCTCTGCAAGTGACCTACATTTATGCTTGTGCTTGCAATGAAACGAAAAAAATTGCAGCTTTGAATAGATACACTGAGAGTATAAACCACAAAGGTCTAATTCTTCTCTGTGACTTGTTTTCGTTTCGGGGCTTTGAAATTCACTTAATCTTTACGCACTCTTGGCTGTCGGGGCTGGCCCGGCTGAACCTGGTGCCTGTGCATGGTGTGGGAATTGCTGACAGCACAAACACGCCCCGAGCTGCTCCTCTGCCTCCATGCCCAGCCCTGTCACAGCCCCAGCACAGATGTCTCTGCTCCACCGGCACAGTCTGTTTGAGCTGCGACTTGGTGATGTTTGCGCTTTCTGAGGGATTTTTCAATTTCCTTTGCAGTGCTGAAAAGAAAATTATTTGTTTGAGATTAGACTGAAAAAGCCTTTTAAAATGCTTGTTTTGGCAAAACAAGCAAACAAACAAAAGTTGTAACTGAATAAAACAATTGTATATTTTCAAGGAATTATTAAACATTCCCTAGAAGTAAATTTTGAGTAGTTTCTCAGCAAAGCATCCTTTTCAGGTTCATGCCTGGGATTTTTTAACATACTAGAGGCTTTTATGTTTTGGGTTTTTTCATAATAGAAAAAAATTGTAAATTCAGCATGAATGTGAAATCTGGCAACTGCCCTATTCACACAAAATGCCTCTTGATTTTATTTCCTGTTCTTAGGTGTCTGCTTAGTCTGTAGATATGTCCAGGGAAGGTGGTGTTAGGAAAGTTGTCTTGCTCCCCAGCTGCTTTTGTCAGAAAGGTTGAACTCTGCACAGATTGTGTGCTGAGAGCTTTTCAGGAGTTGGGAATAGGTGGATTCTGGGGATGGGAGGTGTTTTGTTTTCTTGGGTTTTATGTGAATAGATCACATCTTAATGGATTCCCTGTATTCAGAGATTATTTGAGTGATGGCTCAAGCACTGTAAATGGCAGTTCCTGTGAGAAGTCTTTTGCCTTTCCCATCCCTCTCATTCACTCTCTGAACACTTTAGCACGTGGCCACTGCTGGGCTATTTGTGACCACACCGGCTCTTTTGCAGTTGCTTGGAATTGGATGCAAAATATCTGCTAATGTGGTGTGGATCTGACACTGCAGAGGTGAACAATTCTAAGGGTGCCCATAATTATATTTATTTTCTACTCCTGAACTGACAGTGAATCCTCTCAGACACTCTTAACATAACTGGAAATGCTGTTCTCTGTGGTATGTATGTTTGCACACCACCTGCGTAAGCAGGAAGAGTGCTGATGGTGGGCGTAAACAAAGGGAATAAAAACAGCTTGGTGGGCTTTTCTATCCCTCACCACTGCTCTGCATTGTGAGAATGCCGTGGGGATAATATGATGAAAGTGTGGAGATGTTTGCAGGTAGCTTCTGTTTATACAAGGTGAAGATGCACATAAATCCACTGGCTGAACGATTCAGACCTGTCAAGTCTCATGCATTATGCACAGGACTTATTCAATTAGCCCTGCCACAGTGCCTGTAACTCACGCACTTGCAGGGGGGTGCCTTGGCCTTGCTCCCACTCCACAGTTTATGTTCCAGGTGCAGCTGCACAGCCTCTGACATGGGACACACAGTCCTGCCTCTGCCGTGGGGGTGTCTGGAGAGGCCACGAGCCGGTGCTGTGAGCAGGCAAACCTCCCCTGTGCGGGACTGTGAGTGGCTCAGGTTTTTGAGGTCAAAGCATTGGCAAAGCCCTGGGTTTGTCAGAAGAGTTTAATCGACAAAATGAAGACAGAGGCTGTGTAATGGCTTCAAACTGAAAGAGAGTAGGTCTAAGTTGGATGTTAGGAAGAAATTCATCTCTGTGAGGGTGGTGGTGCCCTGGCACAGGTTGCCCAGAGGAGCTGGAGATGCCCCTTCCCTGGAAGTGTCCAAGGCCAGGTTGGACAGGCCTTGGAGCAACCTGGGACAGTGGGAGGTGTCCCTGCCTATGGCAGGAGATTGCAACAAGATGAGCTTTTAGGCCCCTTCCAACCCAAACCATTCTGTGATTCTATTATTCTAATCTGTTGATTTAAATAAGTTGTACTAAACACAAAGTAATTGCATTACAATGTGATTAGTATACATAGGGCTAAAGCTGATTATATAATCAACGTATAAATTACCACCTATAATTTAAACTCGGAGCTGGTACTTGCAGCAGTGCTTTGTTTCCCAGGATGTGTCCCCCCACCCCCGAACGTGTGAGTCGGGAAAGTGGTACATGATGCCGGAGTCTGAACAGAATGCTTGTTGTGATCGACTGGGTTGTAAAGCATTTTGCCTTCAGTAACTTGGGAGATCTGATAACTGCACAAAACTAAGAGATGTGTGACTCACCAGGCGTGCTTGTTTGTTTGTTTGGGGTTTTTTTTTTGTCGTTGTTGTTGCCTTTTTTTTTCCCCCCTGCATATTCCCCATTCCTCCGAGCCCAGTCGCTCTTACGGTGTTGTGCACTGAGATGTGTCGCTGGCAGCAGCCGCGCTGACCGCTGTCTCCCGCCCTTGTGTCCGCAGCGATGCATCTCCTGGGGCTGAACTGGCAGCTGCAGCCGGCCGAGGGACCGACCTTCAACAACGGGCTGCGGCCGCCGCGCCCGCCCGGCGACGACGGCCCGGCGACGGCCCCTGCCGGCAGAGGTGGGTCCAGACCCGCGGGGTCCGCGCGAAATCTCCCTAAAAAAAAAAAAAAAAAAAGAGCCTGGCTTTATCATTCGGGTTATCTTTGACCCCTCGCCGCGTCAGCGCGCAAACTCGTGTGGTTTCTGGAAGCTGATCGCCGGTGAGGATGCGCTCGCTCGGATGATGCTGAAGAAGGGCTCGGTTGTAAAAGTGTACTTTTTTTTTTTTACTGTGTAGATGTCCTGTTTTCAGGTGTAGTTAGAGATCTTAAAGGAAGAGGAAGCTGAGGGAGCTGGGCTTGTTCAACCTCGACAAGAGGCAACTGAGGCCTTATTAATTTTTATAAATATCTAAAGGGAGGTGTCAGAGGATGGAGTGGGCTCTGCTCAGTGGTGCTGAGCAACAGGACAAGAGTCAGCGGGCAGAAACTGGGGCACAGGAAGTCTCACCTGAACATGGGGAAGAACTTCTTTCCTGTGCAGTGACCAAGCACTGGGACAGATTGCCCAGAGGAATCTCCGTCACTGGAGATATTCCAGGCCTGTCTGGATGCAGTCCTGTGCCATGTGCTCTGGGATGACCCTGCTGGGGCAGGGAGGTTGGACCAGATGAGCCACTCTGTGATTCTGTGAAAAGCTTGATTTAGTAGAAGTGCATTGTACTGCTTGAGGGAAGTCAAGAACCTTGGCTTGCAGCTGAGACCACATCCCTGTTTCTTCTTCTTTCTCAGATGAATTCTAGTATCAAACATCAAGGACAGCAACATTTGACCCATAGTAAACAGTCTGTCCTGTGGTATTAGTGTGAGCAATGCAGGTAACAAATGGATTCTTTTTCTCTTTAAGAAAAACTGTATTCCAGTGGAGGATGACAAAGACAGGGCAATGAGAAGAAAGAATAAGAACCAGAAATACTTTCTTGAGCTAAGAAAGCATATGTTAAACCTACAGAGAAATTACATGTCACAAAAAGGACTTTAATCACCTAAATAGAGTGCTTTTTACTGCTGAGGTTCAGGGGTTTTCCTTGCTACACCACAGCAAGGCCTTCTCTGGGTATTACAAATATTGTGATGAGAAGGCAGAACAGAATGTTTGAATTAGTCAAAGCACCTCCCAGACCTTGGTGTGCTGTGATGGTGGGATGGTGTGACTGAGCACTTGCTTTTGGTCAACAGAAGAGTTCTGTTCAGGGCTGAGCAGCAGCTTGCTCTCAGGCTCTGTGGTCCGTGTTAAACTTGCTAATTGCCAAAGCAAGCGTTGGAAACAAGTGCTGACACAGGATACTTGCATGGGATGCACTGGGGGAAAAAAAATCAGTTAAAATACAGCTGGGTGAGGAAGCTGAGTTGTTCTTTTATGGGCTTAATGATTTCATGGATTTGCCTCTGTTTTCAGTAAATGCTGCTGCACCTCAGCTTCTTCCTGTTTTCTGTGGAGGGACAGGCTTTGGCTTCGTTAAAGTTTTTTAGGCAAGTGTTCGTTGGTTTGGCTTTCATCTCTGAGTGGCTGTAGGTCAAACGGGATGAACAGCACATCCCTGAGTGCAAGGCAGAATGTTTGTATTGCTGCTGAACTTCCTCCCGATTGTGCTCAGGTGAGAGACCCTGTGGTTCTAGGCAGGAACCTGAAGAGCTCAGGTCTGCAATTATGGTCGCTTAGCAGACAGCTGCAGTGTTTAACACGCTTCCCAATTCCCTCCCCTGCAGCTTTTTGTTGCCATCTCTGTGCAAATATAGGGCAGCAGGATTGCTGAATTGGAATGTGCTCATCTGCCTGGGGCACTTCAGTGCAAATTCTGGCGGTTTATCCCGGCCCCACTCTAATTAGCTCTGCACATTTGAAGAGGTGGAGATGCCGCTGTTTTGGGAGTGGTAACCTCCTGTAGAGGAGGCAAGGAGACAGAACTGCTGGTTATGTCTTAAATTGCTGCAGTTAACTTTCCTCAGAGCATGTTGGAAAAGTTTACTTGTTCTTCTGACATTTTGTAGAAGGTTGCTGAAATGTTGATAACCTGGGGGAATGGGGAAGAACAATATTTAGGCAAGTAATCTTCCACAGTGGAATAAAAGAAATGACAGGTTTGGATGAACACAAGGAATAACGAAAAGACGAATTCATAGAGCAGGGAAGGGTAAAAAGTTTTTCTACCTCACCTTTCCTTTTATTATGTCCAAGTTAATATTGCTATCCCAGCAGTTTTTAGGAAAGCCTCTGACAGCTTTTAACACAACAACCATTTCAGGGCTCTGGCTGTGGAGAGTGACCTTTCTATAATTGACACAACTCAGGATGAAGCCATTCTTTTCAAAACATGGGTCTCCCAAAGAAACCTTTAACCCCTAGTCTGAGAGGGGCCACTTAAACACAAGCTGTGCCTACTCAGCAAGCAAGGCATTTTAAAGTAGAGCAATTTGAAAGGAGAAAAAAAAAAAAAAGGCAGATATTCAATTTGATCTGCTTGTTTCTTATTAAGAGACTAAATTCTGGTACAAAATAATAAAACTGCGATTTAAGATGAATGTAAATTACTTTATTACTGCATATTCCTACCTGAATGAAAACAAAATTCACTATTAAGATAACACAGTTTCAGGTTTTTTGTAATTACACACTACATCTCACTAAAACCGGGTATGTCCGAAAGGAGGAGGCAAGTGAAATGGGCAGAAAAATCCTCAGTGCTGCTGTAAAACTGCAAGTGAAGTCCACCATGCTGGGGAAGTTGTGCTGAACCAGGGGTTTAGATTAAGGGACAAAAGTAAAGTTCCTCTCTTTATACAAATTATAACACAGTATCCCTTCATCGTGGGTAAAAAAAAAAGAAAAGACACTGCCATGGAATTGCTACAGGGACGAGGTAGATTGTAACGACATTAAAAAAAGTGTCACTCTCTTCTGAGAGTGAAGCCCATTTGTCTCTTACAGTTTGTAAGGATAATGTTAGAATTTAGGTGTAATAAATCTAAATTAAGGAAAAACGTGGGGGAAAAAAGAGGCATGTTTGGGAATAATTGCTTCTTCACGAAGAAGTGAGTTAGATGACCTTATGGGATTTTTCTGTGCCTAGATTCTGTTAATCTATGCCAGAAATGTTTTCTGCATTTAAAATTATGTAGAAGGTTAGACACACATTGCCATAAAATATGTGGCTGTGTGCTGTTTCCTTTTTAATTGACAGAATATACCATGAAAGTCAACTTAAATCATGTTGGAGGACACCTAAGATAACCTACTGTTTATGTGGAAATATCCAAACCAACTCCAGCTGCAAATCCACATAAAGAGTGCTTTGATGTAGAGTTTTTTGTTTAGGAAATATTGTCTTTGGTGTGCTCACAGATTTAGCAGATTTTCTAGTAATTAAAAAACGACTTAGTATTTTATCTTGATTATTTGCTATAATAATGTTCTATGAAGCTGAAAAACAAAATAAGAGATTGAGGTCTCTGATCCTGGAAATCCTCATTTTAAAAGACACCAAAGATAGCTGTGGACAACTGTAAACCTGAAAGATCACTTTATGTACAGTAAATATACTAATTGGAAAAACTGGATATGACTTTGTGTTCTGAATCATGTAATTGAGGGTTTGTGTCTCGTTGGACCAACCAGCTTGATCCAGGTTCATGGTCAGTTTGAGATATTTACTAAATCTACCACAATGTGTGTGGAATTCAAAAGACAATTACAGTTAATAAAATATTAAAGTATTGAGGTATCATGAAAAATACTTGTTTTTAGATAACACGTTCAGCATTGCAAATATAATGGCAATAATGAAATGAAGGAAGTTAAATTTGCTGTTAAATTTGCTACCATCTTTCTTACTTGAGATGAGAGAGGAGGAAAACAGATTCCTACTGATCTAGCAGAAATTTTCCTTGGATAAATGTGGAAAGCTGAGCTCAGCAGTCATTGTGGAGCTGTACAGGTTGTCTTCAGCCCTCTCCAAATGATGCTGAGAGCTCTGCCAGATGCAGCTGCGAGTCACAGTTTGGTTTGCACACAGAAATTGATAGTTGAGCTATTTTATTAGCAATGCAGCAGACAGGCAATGTTAAAGGAACAGCAAAATGATGCAATGGGAAGATCTGCCACCCTTATATAGTGACGACTTGGGGTTCAGGTGCAAAAGAACAGTTCCTCTCTCGACTGCCTGAGGCACTGGTGCTACCCCCAACTGTGCTCCTGTGGAAATCTCCTCAGCAGACAGTGTAAGGACTCGGGAACAGCTGGAGGGAACTCTTTGTCATGTTGTAAAAGATAAACTCATACCTCATTAACAAAGTAAACAACATGAATCTTTGGGTTTCCACCATTTCCTTTCAGACTCTTGGAAGCAGATGATCAAAATGTAATAACAATCAATGTACTTTAAATGTCACGTCTGTTACCTTCATTCAGTTTAATCAAGACATGCTGTCATTTTCCAGGTGGATTAATCTTATCAAGTAGTTATGAGGCTAATGTAATGTAGATCTTAATTAACACATTAGCAAGCAGAACTATTAATATGGACTCTATGAAGGCTTGCAGATGTGGTCGTCTGAAAATACACCAAGTTCAAGGGCTGTCTTAGCAAAAGCAAAGTATTTGGCTAAATTCAGCAGAAGAGAAGAGGAGTTTTAGGTTTTGATGATGTTAATGGTGATAGTATAAGTTCCAGTGTTCAAAGTTAGGCGATAAAGTGCATTATAAAATGTCAGACTATCGTTATGCTCAGGTAGAAAGTGACACTAGTATATATTTGTTCTTGAAGTGCGGTGAACTAACAGATCTTGATTTTATATCAGTTGTATTTTGCTTTGGATTCTGAAAACAGTGATCTTCATGCTCACAGTCATGTGAAGATGTGCCTAAATTTTTAGGTGTATCAAGGATATTAAAGCATGATGCTTGATTCCACCCGCAGGCCACATTGTTTGGCTGCAGCTGAGCCAGACCAGGGGTCTTAACAGACACTCCCTTTGAAGATTTTCTTTCCTCTAGCCACAACAGAAATTTGGGATGCTGACCCTACAACCTGAGATTGTGATTTTGCCTCAGAAGCTCTTTTACTGGGCTCCTGAAAGCTCGTACAAATTCAGAAGCTTCTTTCCTCCTCACTTCACAAAACAGAGCTCATTGGTACCTCAGCATCTTCAGCATAACTGAGGTTCAACATGTGCCGTAGCAGCTCCTCCAGCTCCTCCATTGCCTGGCTTTTTAGTTCATTGTAGCTGTGGGAATTTGTTTTGCAGTAGCAGTAAACCTACTGTACACATTTCAAAAAGAATCTGTTTTCACTTGAGTCCTAGGGCACTTATGTGGTAGTAGTAGATAATTTGAAACATAAGTTCATATAGGGAGTCATCAGCATGGTAATAGTTCATAGCACTGATTTTCCCACTGAATATATTTGTATAGAAAAGACATTTTCTTTTTTTTTTTTCTTTTTTTTTTTTTTTTTTAATTATTATTTGTCTGGTCATATAAGTAGCAAATTTACCTGAGAAAAAAAAATTAAACTGCCATTGAGAACCACAGTCATTCTCACACATTCTTTTTCGGCAAAAAAGTCGGGGGGGTGTGGTTTTATATTGAATGGCTTCCTTTACACAGCTGTATCAAAAATTTCTTCAGAATTCTCTTTAACCAACACTGGTGATATTTATTCCTTGTATTTACTTTGAGATTGTCCACATGATCTTGGTAGTTCATTATGGATCCACTGGAATGGTTATTCTGATAGATACTTTCCAAGAGTGTTCTCAAGGTGCAGTTTACAGTCACCCCTGTGACGAAGGCACAGTCACAGCCCTGGAGTTAATTGCTGTTCCAGTGTGATGTCTGTGGTGTGACACTGCTGGTAACCAGATTTCATTTTTATTTTTAATTTCAACTGCAGTGTGGGATACTGTAGTTATAAATACTCAAGTGTATCTGGTTTCAGTGTAAATACAGCTCTGCCTCCAGAGCTGACACTGCTTGACATCAGTTAAATTAAAGGCTGACTGGGCATGTCCCATCCGCTGCCACCTTGAATCTGACCTCCAGCTCACAGATGAGACCTGCTGACAACTTAGCAGGGGGAGTTTGCGTTGCTGTTGTCGTGTATTGCCTCTCTGATAGCTTCAAAGGCAAATATACTTGAATGCTAAAACAGTCTTTTCAAGTGTATATGCCAAAATAGTAATTCAACTGGGTAAATAACGCAGCAGCTTAAATGAATAAGAGTTATTTAGTTGATGAATATATGTTTGACTGAGTGATTGAAATGGCTCCCCTGGGTAAGATGAAGTAGTATGCTTTTAAAACTCTTTTGTAGATGTTTACAGAGAGGAAATGACGGGGGGAAAAAAAAATCAAGTATCCATGGGGTTATGAGATAAACAGATGAAACTTTGCAACAGTCACCCACAGCAGAGAGAATGATCTTGGTATTCATTTGTTCCCACTAGTGTGAGTTGTTTGGGTTAGTCTTTCTTCCCAGATTTGTCAGTTTGGCACATCTGTAACTTCACTTAAATGCAGTTGATGTTCTTTGAATGTGATCTGCAGTGGTCCATCACAATGGAAAAGCTTCTAAAAACAGCTGGAGGGGAGTGAGTCAGGTGGCAAGATACATTCTCTGCATGAGGAGGTGAGGACCAAAGGGAGCTGTAAAAAAAGTTTGAGTCTGTAGAGACAGGGTTTGTCAGTGAAGCTGTTAATAGAAAAAAAAGGCATTGCAAATACAAAAGCCACGATGATGGTCTGATTTTCAGATTAAAAGAATAAACTTAAGCCTGTCAACTAAGAGAAGAGATTCAGTGGTCATACATACTTTGCATTTCCTTTCTGTATTTCTAACCTGGGGAGGAAGGAACATGAAAGGGCTGATGTTGAGACACCTCCTTTAGTATTTTTATGTTACTGCTCTACAATCCTCATCTTCAAGAATTTTTAATAATTCTGTCATTGTTAATAATTCTGTTTTACAAGCAGTCATCTGAGAACATCAAGGCCATGACCAACTCAGGTGCACTGGCAGCATCAAAGCAAGGAGTAGAACCAAGATGCTGTCACTAATTTTGTGTCTCCTATCAACAGGAATAACTCAGCAGGAATTTCTAAGACTATGATTCAATAATGCATAATCTTAGAGCTCTGATACATTTCTGGACTTCAAACTTTCTAAGCTGTTAGTTAAACTTGCAAATATGAAACCTAGACTTTGGTACAACTTCAAGCATTTCTAAATTGTGTTATTTCAGCATTGTAAGGTGGGGCCATAAAACCAGGATGTCATGTATTAAATTCTCAAAAGCAAAAGAAAAGGATCCCTTTCAGGACGCCAGAGGTGAGGCAGCAGCTGTTTGTCGCAGATGTGGCACAGGCTGGATATAGAGCAGATACAGAGGATGCTGTACTGCAAAAATACAGACTTGAAAAGGGTCACCCATCTGTTCCATTCTTCAGTGTACATCTTGATCACCTGTGATAACTGATCATCTAACCTGATCTTAATATCCTCTGCTGCGTTGAGCTCCTGTCAGAGTTCTCTTCCCAGGTAAATTTTCCTGAGACGCTGGAATGTTCCAGAAGGAGTGGTTTGGAGAACTAGTAACCAGGTCAGTTATGTTTTAGAGCAAAAAGAAAAGAGCATCTTTAGGGAAATGCTTCCAGAGATAATATCAAACCTGAACTGAATCATTTCAGTATTAGGAACATGAAATTTCTCTCTAGGCTGACTGATAACCACAAATTCAATTGTCTTATCTGCAGTTTTCACCAATTTTTAAGATGATCACTTCTAATTTTTAATGAGAAACATACAGAATTTTGGAAATCCAACGGATGTTAAGACTAAATTTAACCAAAAATACTAAAACTTGAGTCTCCATTAGAATAGAAAGTTGTAATTCTAGGGAATATATACTCAACAGATTTGGAAGCAATATAATTAGCAAAAGTCATTGATGGTGGTGTTTTGGAGCTGCTTAAAGAGCCAATGAAACTATAACAGGGACTATGGTGGCCTTACCATTTGCATGCTTAGTACATTTGCTGCACTGGATAATAATAATAACTACTGGAAATAGCTTTTTCTTTGACAGTTTTGTTATACTGGGGCTGAAGGACGAGGTTCTTTGAGTGTGTCAAGGAGCTTTTGTCAGATTAGATACAGCTGATGTTCCTTAAGGTGTGCACAGTTTGGTTCCAAAGAAATGATTTACGGCATGCTTGGTAAGAACATTGACAAAAATTCATCATTTACCACCATAGCTTGGAAATGTGGAGTAATGTTGTAGTCAAAGGAGATGAAGGAGGCCCTCAGTTTTTTGCTGACTTCCCAGCTCTGCCAGTGATTCCAGTGTAGCACCTAGCAGGTGATTTTTCTGTGCTCTGTGCCTGGATTTCCTGCCCATGCGGGCAAGGGCTCATTTAAATTCTAGTGAGATGGTGCTTGACTGCACTGAGATTGGAACTTTGAGATATCCTCTGTTGCAGTAATCCATTAGAAATGACATCCTGTAGTTTTTATGAAACAGTACATGTTTGAATCTGGTTTCTATCTGTGCTCTTGGGCAGCTCTGAAAACACATTCCTTGACGTTCTCAACCATTTTTCCTTTCTTTGCAGCCTGTTGTTTCAGCATCTCCTTCTTCCTCTTTCTTTGTTAGTGCTGTGATGTTATTGTAGACCCATTAACATAGAAAATGAAGAAACAAACAAGTTGCCGAAGACTGTATAGCAGTTGGGATTCAGAGCATTCTTTTACCATTTCAAAACACTGCCAACATAATATCTGTTTCATTATGTACAAGTGTAAGTGCTGCTAACATAGATAATTTGGAGTCTATAATTGAAACAGTGCTTTTGCAGCTCTCTCAATTAAAGATAGTCAAGACAGAAAAGCTGTTATGTACTTACCTGCTGGAATTATATGTTATTCTGTGCCATCCTGTTGCATTCATACAGTGCTGGAATATATTTCAACAGTAACTTGCCAGTTATGGAAAATAGCATTGCACCATGGGAAAAAAACCACCAAGTAAACATCGAGCTTTTTGCACACGCCCTCGGGTTGTATCAGAGGTATCATTACCATCCAGTCTATCTTAATAGTGATATTAATGATGCCTTTAAATTTCTGTGATTGTTAACAGTTATTTTCTGTGGTTTTCTGGTCATTATATTGTCTGTTGTAAGAATTTTTAAATGGATTTCTCGCCATGTTGTTTGGGAATACAGAACGCAGAATCAAAGCACTGCTCATTCCATGTGTTGCACTCTGTGTTTAAAATACGTGTAGCCTCAGAACCTGTTCAGAAGGGATTTGCACCACGCTTTAAAGGTTCACTGTTTCATGGGATGGAAGCCAGAGCACTCAACCAGAAAGGTCTTGTATCTTGTCTTCAATAATGCATGATGAAGAACCAACAAATGATGGGTTTTAACTAACCACAGCACGAGGGAGAAGGAGTTGTAGATAGACCTTGCTTCAGGCAGAGAGAATTTAAAATGCACTGCATTGAGTTGCTAACTTTCTTTCAAGGAGAAGATGCATGTTAGAGTTCAGAAATTGTCCTCTGAACCCTTTTCTGTGCGTTTTGTTTCTTCTTCTGTCCACTCTTTTGTCTGTGACCTGTCTGAGTTTATTGCCCTACTTTGGTGAATAAAACAGTGGTAATAAAAATTTGCAATCAGTTAATATAGACTGAAGTGTCCCCTTCAGTTCCCTTTTCTTGTAATTTTTTTTATACTCTGGTTGTGTAAAAGACTCAGTTGAAAAGAGCACAGGGAGATTCACATGTGCTTGATTGACTCTCTACTGTTACTATATTTGATCAGTAAGAAGCAATTGCAGAATTAAAGGGTCTGAGGGCTTTAGAAGATTGCAGATGTTCCACCAAAAAAAAAAAAAAAAGGAAAAAGAAAAAAGGTTCACAGAGTTCTTACTTCAAATATAAGGGCCAAATTCTTACATACTGATTGAAACAGCAGGCAGATTGCATCAGAATAAGGAAGTTACAGTTTGATTTAAGAGCTGTCATTGCCACAGATGCTCATCTTGAATGAATAAAACTTACCTGTATTATAAGCAGCTCTCTCATTTGATTTATATTTGCTTTTATTTTATAGGACCATGGGTCAGTAGGAATAGCAGCATAGATAGCGGAGAAACAGAAGTTGGACACAGGGTCACCCAGGAGGTGCCCCCCGGAGTTTTTTGGCGGTCTCAGATCCATCTCAGCCAGCCACAGTTCCTGAAGTTCAACATATCCTTAGGGAAGGATGCTCTTTTTGGTGTTTATATAAGAAGAGGACTCCCACCATCACATGCCCAGGTACTTTATCCATGTGTTCGTTGCCTTTAAATGTCAAAATGCAAAAAGTTTAGGGCATCTATGTTAAAGTTGAAGTTTATGGAACTCAGGTTTGGGGATTCCTGTGAATTACTTCATATTTGACTGAACACCCTGATATTAACATTTTTAGGTTGTTGCATACCTCAACAATACGTCGATAAAAGTGATCTTTTTAAGGAATGATGTTCTTGCAATTGAAGCCAGGCTTCAAATCTCTGATGAAATCTGGCACCGATTGGATAAACCCATCCGGTTCTGCACCAGTCAAAATGGTGGGTGGTGTTGGTCAAGCTCCCATTACCACAGCCCTGGGTGCAGTGGGAGTGCCTGCACAGCCAGATGTGTTAACATGGAATTTTCTACCTTCAGAGAAGTTTTAATCTCCACAGGCAGTTTGAGTGGCATCACTGGGAGATGCAACAGATCTTGGCATCTCTGCCACCCAGGCGCATTAGAGAACACGAAACAGTGGCCACATGTTTGAGAGCTTTCATTTACCCCCTTTTCCTTCAAGGACAGTATTTAGATATATCATCTGACTCAGACACAGGGCAAGTCTTGCAGTTGGGAAACCCAATTCTTCTTGATTTCTACCCAGCCTCAGAGATGAGAACTCAGTAACACCACGCTTTAGAGTGACCCTGTAGGACAGAGCTGAGGGATGTAGGTAAGGTAGTTGTAAAGTTAAGTATCTTTTTCTTCTAGGCTGTGCAGCAGGTGTTTTAATTTCTTTGCTATGAGAAGGTGTAGCGATATTTTCTGTTACAGAGAGAATTTATTATACTGAAAATTCATTAATGTGAATGGAAAGATTCCCATTTACTTAATTTGGAACTGTATGAGAAATAATATATTTGCAGTTACACATACTAAAAGGAAAGAGCCTCCATGCCTTAGAGTGGAAGGGAAGCAGAAATAGCAACCATCTTTTGGAAAAAGGACCCTTTTTGTATGTCCTTGCTACTACGAATTAGTTCTTCATTCAGAAACTCTCAGCTAAAATTAAATGCTTTATTTAGTGTATGATTTCCAAAAAACAATGATTCCATGATTCCTTTTGGGAAAGCCTCATTTAACATTTCTAGATGCCTTGCCCTGATTCACTTGTTTATTACTGTTTTTTGGCAAAGCAAACTGCAGTTGCATAAAGGGTTAAAACACATGATCCCAGCTAAAAGCCCAGAGGCTTTAACATAATTGCATTGCTCCATATTGCCATGTAGGGGAAGTAATACTGCCTGCAAAGAGATACCAGCTCTGGGTGGTCTGTGTCCATGTGCATGCACAAACTCGTGGTGCAAACAGGGAGCCCTTTAATTTTCTGGGGAAAACTACTCTTACATTATCTGAATTTTGGATCTGCTTCCCAATGTCAGGCAAATTTATGGAATTCTTCTGCATTGCCTCTGGTTCTTCAGTGTTTATTCTTTCCTGTAGTCCTAATTGAGGACCAAAATGTTTGATCAGAGCTGGGAAGAAAGGAGTGAGGAGGTTTACATGGGTTTATGTCCTCTGCTGCTAAGAATTTGTGAAGAAGGAGCTTTGGCTGCTCAAAATCCACCAACTTACTATATAGTATGCTCTTTTAAAATGCTCCTTGAGTTACTGAACGGATATATCTGACTGGCAAGGAATCAGGATCAGCAGCCCACAGCCCAAGGAGGGGAGGGCATGTGGTCACTTTTCCGGATAACTAGACATTACCATGCAGCATCCCAAAATTTGTTTAAAAGACTAGATAAACAGGGGAAATTGCAGAGGGCTGTTGAGGGATTTTAAGCTATCTTCAGACATCCATACCACACAAAAAAATACCCACAGAGAATATATTCCAGGGTGGGAGCCTTTCTTAAGAATGTTTTGGCTGTAATGCTTCAATCTGTTGTCTTGAGGGTGAAATTATGTCTGTGGATCTTCAGCTATTGCAGTGAGGTAATGGCATAATTCACTGAGCATGTCTCATTTAATTCAGAATTTTGGCATTACTTCCCCTACTCTATCATGAAAAATATTGGCCATTTAGTTGAGGAAAACAAACAAAAGTAGAAATCATGAAATGAAAATTACTTAGGGCAACCAAAGCTCCAAAGCAATCATCGAGATTTGCTATAAATACAGGTTAATTATAATTTTTTGACTAAGACATGGTGGAGGTATGCCTGTATCTTTTATAAGAAATACAGTGGGAAGTAGCTGGTAGTCACAAATATTTTTTTTCTTTTTAATTCAAGGTGAACTTTATATTGCAATATGATCAGATGTATTTGTTCTAGGTTTCATTATGTTCTCATCTGAGAAGGCTGTGATCAGGCAAAGTTTTCTTTTTTTTCTTTCGCTCCACATCCATCAAATATAAATTTCATGACCTTTCTGTTAAATTAAATAATGAGAAATACCAACCGTGTTTCCTCCTGAGCTGGATTCCTCCTGAGAGAAGCTGCTTTCCAGTCTTTAGATGAAGTTCCAAACCTCCTGTATAAGTAGGGTTACCGAAATCCACTAGTATAATCTGCAGTATAAACTAGTCCACATCTGGTCTAAATCTGCAGTACAAACCAGTATAAGCTTCCCACATTCATGCAGGGTCCTGGTGCTTGTTAACAGGGTGGTACAGCAGAAGATTCCTTGGCATTTTTGCCCAGCAATCAAAATTCAGTCAAGCTGCTACCAAGAGAAATAATTTTAGAAAAAAAAAAAAAAAGGCAAGCTGTTGCAGACCTGAGTTAGTGAAAAGAAGCCTTGTTCTGAGAGAAGGGAGCACAAAGCTTTTGTATTAATGAAAATAGTCTGAAGTTGACACCAGGCGATATTTTAAAATTGAAATTTAAAATCCTTGTTTCTGTAGGCTGGGGACATGAGCTCTAAAGCAGTGAAACAGCTACTCTTGACAGTTCATCACTGATCAGTGCTGATATGTCAAGCCAAGTAAAATCCTTTGTGGGAGCAAGTCAATAATCAGCAAATTAGGTACATGATTAACCTGAGACAACAAGATGCAGTTCCTGTCTGAGAGCCCTGCTGAGATTTAACCTTCTCAGTATTACTGTTTAGCAAATATTCCAAATGTCTGGTTTAGTCAGTCAAACTGATGTAGCTGTAAACTTGTCTGGATGCAGCCTCGTGTGCCGCGTGCACAGGGAGTGGGGCTCTGGAGGAGCAGTAAAAATGCATTTTGAGTGGCAAGCAGACTGCAAACAGGAACACAGTGCTTTGGAGCAAAATCCTCCCAGCCTGTGTAGTACCGTGTAGAAATAACAGAATGCACATTGCAGGCTTGAGTGATCATTAGGAATTTAGTAGAAGAGGGTCATATTAATAGAGTTGATAATGTATAGAAAATGAACAGTAAATGTCAAATAATGCACAGAGTGACTCTGCTGAGATTACAGCAATTATGAGGTTGCTACTTGTTGGTAGAATGTTCCAAATGATGCATGAAATAAGGTAACCTTATAGGAACATCACTGGAATGTCTGGAGAAGGCAGTGCACAGAGCTGTGTTGTTTCCATGTCCAGCAGAGTGTTTCATACTTACAGAATTTTTCATGTCAAAATGAAAGCTGTTTTCATTTAGAAGAGAAAATGGCTTTATTTGGAACAACTTGGAGAGCTGGGGAGCTTCAGTGTTAGCTTGGGTTTTAGCCAGTGCTCCAACACATTCAGGTGCTCTGACCACCTCCTGTCCGTGTGTGCTGTGCTGCACTGCCCTGGTCAGCTCGTGTCACATCCAAATGTGAAAACAAACTGGTTGGCTGTCATGGAGGGTATCAGATGTTTCATGGCTGCATTTTAATTAATAATTACCAGCCGGATTTTATGAAGAACTAATTTTAAAGCACTTTGCAAACAAGTTTCCCTGACATATGTTTTCTTGGCTGCTTAGATCCTACAGGGCTTTGGCATAAAGGCAAATAAGAGCCACAGTGCCAAATATGCTCTCCCCCTCCATTTGGATATGCATCCATTATTAAGACAAGAACTCTAAGAAATCTTTCTCTTCAATTCCTAATTTCAAACAGGCATTTTGTGGAGGCATGAAAATAGTTACAAATCTAAGAAGGAAAGGCCTTGAAGATTTTGCAGGCTCTCTGCATTTTCAGCCTTGACCTCTGTGAGCTCTCTCTGCATTGCAGTGCTCACAAGTTCACTCTGTCTGTGAAACTGGGCTCAGTGGATCTGTGCTGGATGGATGGCCCTGTGCAGTGGAGTCACAATTGCATATGTAAAGTTCCAAAAGCGTTTTGCTGACTCCCCGTGGTTACTGGAAAAAGAAAGTCCTTATTAGCCTATGAATAAAATGCACTGAAAGCACTGAATGGAGAAATTATAAAAAACAAATTGCCCGGAAAGAACTTAGTATGAGATTTTAGGTTTGTAAATAAAAGTAAGCAGTAGGGTTTCGATATGCT
Source organism: Myiotriccus ornatus (assembly GCA_036023395.1). Lineage (NCBI taxonomy): Eukaryota > Metazoa > Chordata > Aves > Passeriformes > Tyrannidae > Myiotriccus > Myiotriccus ornatus. The sequence goes on along the minus strand of JAYRBT010000028.1, from coordinate 4,507,387 downwards.
GGGTAGTAAAAATAAACAAACTCACTAACAGCGTGAATTTGGAATTTGTTTAGCGAGGTAGGTTGGCAAGTCACTTGCTTATATGGAGCTTTAATCATAGTAAGTACTCCCTGCTGCAAAATTGAACTCTGATGATGTAGTCATTTGGGATTTCTGCTGCATGTTGCTCCTGAGCAGTTTTTGCCATTTTTGTGTGACTTTCAGTATGAAACCATGAAATATAAAAGATCATTAAAAAAAGGGAAAAAAAGTTGAAAGTCAGTGAAACTTCCAAATTACTTCAGAGATTTAGTTTGGTTTGACACATCCATTCCCTAATTCATGTGATTTAGCGGTCTCTTCCCTAGCAGTTGTGTTGTGTGTGTTAGATTAAGAATTCCACAGTTGCTTCTTAATGATCATGAAACTACTCGCCTTCTTTTCCTAGATGGGTCTTCTAATCTATTCATGTATGCCAATAAGTAGCTTTAAAGCAAGACTGATATCTTCAGCACAACATTATATAAAAGTAATTAATCTCTCAAGTGTGGTAAATCAGAAAATCAACAGGGCTAGGAGAAGCAAAATGATGATTCAGCCAACCGTGTGAAGAAATCTTATCAGGTTATGAATTCACAGTGCCATCTCAGTGACCCTTCAGTCAGGGATTTTCAATTTTGGGGTACATGTATACCTAGTCCTTGCTGACACATTGAGATTAGTACACCCAGGGAACCACCAGCAGATCATTATCTTTTGTTCTTTTCCCCGCTCAGTCCTGAGGAATCCAAAGAAGGATAAAAATGTATAGTTATATTCTGTATCAATTTGCACCGGTACTTCACCACTCATGCAGTTACTCAGGTTTAGCCATTTTTTGCCTGAGCATTAAATTGTTTTTCATGGTTTGATTAAAGAGGGGCAATGCCAGCCTTAACTGCACCAGAGTTAAAATCATAGCCTTACAGGGGTCATGCCAAGGGATCTGCTCTCACTGGGTCACACCCCGTCATCGCGAAAAGAGATTGTGCAGCTAAAACTGCTTCAAGCAGTTTCAGGCTGAACACTCTTCCCCTTCGATCTGGCCAACTGCTGAGCCTTCTCCACTCTCTGAGGTGGAATCAGCATCAAACAGAGGGGAGGCAGAGGAACCTGCCAGCACAAGCAGAGACGAACAGCGTGTTGCCAGTGAGAAATGTCAGCTTTTATTGCTGCTTCCTTAGTTGACCCTTTGTGAACGATTGTTCTGAAGAGCACAGTTTCTTTTTCCCAAGATGTTGGCCGAGTAATAACATTTCCCAGGGAGGTGATGAGTCTGTCCTTAACCTCTGGCTGTTAGACAGTGGGTTTTAGCAGTATTTCCAAATGTCATTGATTTAGGAGATAAAGATATGCGCGTTTGGTACCTCGGATATTCTGAAAGTTACTGACGTGCCAGAATTCTCTAAATCTCTGGTGTGCCTTGGCATAAATGTACTAATTTGCCTGATTTACCTTTCCCTGTAAAAATCCCATGTGAGAAAAGGCTCGAGTGGATGGCAGTCTGATACTGACAGTCTGGTGACACTTTTAATTCCACTTCTCTTGCATTGTCCCATGTTTAAAGATATAGGAAAGAGTGGAGAATGCACTCCCTGTGATGGTAGCTTTTAGCATTAGTAGGTTTGGGCTCAAATTCCTCCCTGCCATGAATTTCCTTTGTGGCTGCATGTTGGTGTCAGATCCACATGTTTACTAGGAAGTCAGTAGTACTTCTATGTGTTTCCCTTTGTTGTAAGGCTGAGTGTATTGCTGGTATATAACTTAAAAATTTTCAACTCGCAAGGTGAGCTTTTATATCCCAGTTTTAGACAGGGGCGAGGCATGGCACTAAAGTGTTAAATCCATTCAGCCTCTTCCACTAGAAGGGACAATCTTCATCATTTTGTTGCATATTGTATATTATTTGCTAGGACTTGCTGTTAATGAGTGGAATGCAGTGTACAAGACAGCCCTCTGTGGATGTTTATTCTGTTTAGGATGCAAAATGACAGTTTTCTGTTTAAACTGAAAGCAAGGGAAGGTGGATGTTTTCTCATAGCTGTTGCAAGCAGAGCCTGTATGTGTTAGAGATAACGGAGGGAAATGTAATGAAGCTACTGGCAAGCAAGCACATACTATTACTGTATTTTATTGAACACATACATCTTTCTTTAGACATGTCTATCTATCTCTATCTACTCCTACACAGATAAATGTGTCTAAAACAAGATGTGTTTTCATAGGGGACTTGTTATACGACTATCAAAAGATTAGATATATTGTTTTTGTTGTTTCTTAAGGGCTTCCCTTAGATAGGGACTATGAGAGCCACTCAGTTGAGCATTAGCATCAGCCTGAGAGCTCCAGAATCACAGACAATAAAGACAGGAAAAAAAGCCTATTAGGAAAGCTAGTCCAGCTACTTTGTTATGCAGAGTTATTCCCTGTTGTAGACTAACCAATATTTCTTCCAGTCCTGTTTAATTGTGGCATCTCCATTGGGAGGCTATTTACTGAGCTTAATAGATGGGAAACTTATCTGACATTCATCTTAAATTTCTTTCTTTCTTTTTTTAGTTCCATGCCATTAATGGTGCCATCCCTCTTATACTCTAAATAATCACTTGCTCTGTTTGATCCTTTTTCTAAAGATTAATGCAATGTTCTGCCATACTTGGAAACCATCCAACGAGAAATTCTCAGTTTTCCTTAATATAAGTCCAATTCCTTCAGCCACTTGATTTGTGTTATTCCTTTCCATGCTCCCTCTGGTTATTGTGTCATACTTGCCCCTGACTGTTCCACAAACAACCTCAGGTAAGCAACTTTTCGTCTGTGATGTAAAACTTGTGCAGTGTATTTTTATCAGGTGCTGAGTTACCCGTTAGACGAACACATTTCCTGTTTGTTCTATTCCTGTTCCACGTTCTGGGGGTTTCCATTCATTGGTATGTCTGGAGATAGATCTCATGTGTCTGCTCCTGTTGCAGCAAGAATTTGTTGTAGGTGATTGCTTAGAAAAGGGTGTGTGTCTCCAAGGTTGAACGTTTCCAGCTTTCAGAGCTGGAACCTAAAAGTAACGGGTCGAATCATGGATTTCATTTGTTCTTCTCAAAAAACATCCTGTTAAGCAATACCATTTGTGCATTTTCTGATCACCTATACAGAGGAAAGATGCATAATTCCCAGAATGTGTGTTCCATGGTCAGCTGGTAAATGGTAGTTTCACACTGACATATCTTTCACAAATACCAATTTATAACAAGGTGGGGGAGACTTTGAGCTGCAATGTCATTTGTATTCAGCTGTTTGTTTGGGGGGTTGTTTGTTTGTGTTCTTGTTGTTGTTGTTCTTTTTTTCCCCTGTTTTTTCACCCTGCAGTATGATTTCATGGAACGCTTGGACGGCAAAGAGAAATGGAGTGTGGTGGAGTCCCCACGGGAACGTCGGAGCATTCAGACCCTAGTTCAGAATGAGGCCGTGTTTGTCCAATACCTGGATGTGGGTTTGTGGCACCTGGCATTTTACAATGATGGCAAGGACAAGGAAGTGGTCTCTTTCAGTACAGTCATTTTGGGTAGGTATTTCAACCAGCTGAGCATTTTTCCTTTCTGTTTATACCTTCCCTCACTTCATGTTGTAATACTTTTTTGCAGTCTTCAGTGTTTGGCCTGTTTGTCCTTATGTTATGTTGTGCTTTTTTTCCCTCAACACTACTCTTGACAAAGAGCACGTTTTTAATTGCTGATTTCCCTCTTTAGATTTTAGCATTTCCATACATCTTGAGTATAGTTTGGGAAAACAATGCTCAGATAAGTTCAGTCTGGTTTGAAGCATTCCCCAGTTAATATTCCTCTCCCTTATCTGTCATTTTTATACTTCTTATTTGCTTCTCTGAAGAAGCTTCTTTTACACCCAGGTGGAATAGGATCCAGCAGGAGAGCTGTTTAATCTTAGTAGAAAGACAGCTCAAGAAAACGATACCTGCAAATGAGGTTATTGTTTGCAGCCACCCTAGAGATTAATTGAGTCAGTTAATTAGCTGTATGCTGTTTTACAGTTTACCACTCACCTAATAGTGAGTCATCTCCTCAACATGGTGGAACCAAGAGCCAAACATCTTGCCTGCAGTTTTGTTGGAAGAACAGGGTTACATTTATTTGAAAATCAAAGTGAGTCTAAATTCGCCAGGCTTTATTAGATTTGTTGAACTTTGGAGCACTTAATGAACTTTGCTGACTATCTTGTCACAGGGGCATAACAATTTCTGAGACAGTCTATCTTATATTCTGCCCTGGCTGGTGAAGTGTTAAATGGCACTGTATTGTATATATCTGTAATTCCTGTTAGTTTAGGGAAAGAGAAGCTGCAAAAAGAACAGGTCAGTTTTTAAACTTTAAATAGTCAGAGGTATTTTCCAGCCTTGCCTGATTAACAGTATGAAGAGTAGTTTTTTTCCTTTTACACTAGTATAAAATTCAGTTTGTTGGCTTAAGTCCCAAGACGGGTGTAGGTGGATAGTCAATACTGCCATCAAGTGTGAACATAATTATTTCTGTTAACCTCAGTTCAGATGAAAAAATTGGTTTTTCATAGCCTATAAGGTGCTGTACATGTTGAGATACATATAGACAGAGAGAGAGAGACTTGTTTATTTGCCCATGAAAGGCTTTTTGTGCTTCTCCAAAAACAACAAGAACATTCGTGCTTTTGTCTTGTTATGCCCCCGTTGTGCTTAGAAAATCTTAGGATATTATAAGCTGCCCTTAAAAGAGTTGCCTGGTCTAGGCTACAGCTTTCAAGACTATCAAAGGTCTAATAGTCAGGTAGACTACTTGGTAGTGCAATGATAGTAATTGGAATGAAATCCAGAGAAAAGTATAGTATTTTATCTGGTTCAGAGGTGGTTCTACACCCACCCATATCAGACACTTCATAATCAAAGGATCTGAGACAGCTGAATGTCTCTCTGGTGTGGAAGAGGAGAAAGAATAACAGAAATTATGTTAAATCCCAGGCAATACTAAATTTACCATGATTTTGAATACACAGAAGAATGCTTTTGTGTATGCCATGAAGCAAAATAATGAATAAATCTATAAACAAGCTCCCTCAAGATAAATTGATATCTTTAAACATTACATTTCAATTTTTCTCTTCACTGTTTACATGAATCATTTCAGGAGGCCAAGCTAATGACATCTCTTTGAGAACTTACTTTAGACATTTTGTATTTGGTGTCCTGCAACTGTGAAATTAGATTTAAAGTTGTGCTTGAGTCCTTTTCTTCTTTGAAGTTTAATTTGACAAACAATACTCTGTATGGTTCCGCTGGTTCCAAATCCACATTTTATTTTCTGTCTTGTACAGATGCTGTTGGTTTGGTGTCTGGGACTGACAGAGCCATTTAGTTTGGAGGCACAGGTCACACAGCCACAGGGAGTAATAGCGAAGAGTAACAACTCCCCAGTTAGGTTTTTGTTCCAATGACTCAGTTTTGAAAATATGTTCCTCTGAAATCCAGCAGCTTTCAAATTAAAATGATTTTAAGAATTAATTTCAAAATTGGAATTTTATTTCTAGGTTGTTATTATGCAAAGTAGTATATGTATTATCCAAATAATAACAGAAATCGTGGAAAATTAGTGTGTTGGTACAGCTAAAATGTTATCAGACTGATGTGCCTGTTGTCCTCATATTATTGAAGTCATCACTTCAGTCAGTCACTCTGTTAAAATTTTCCACAGTTTTTACAGAACTCTCCTTCATCCTTTTGCAGAGCTACTTACACCTTTTTAATTCATATTTTTTTCAGAATCAAGTATATTTATTTACCAGAAGAAAAAAGCTCCTTTTTGTCATGTTCAGCAGATATTTCAGCTTAATTAATGAGGCTTTAAATGTCTGTAGAAGGCAAAGAAGATCCAGTCCTTGGGATAACCAGTGTCCCATGGCAGAGTGGCTGTGCCAGAGTAAAGTCTCATTGCAGGAGGGAGAGTGTTGATTTTCCTGGTGAAATGTTACGTTTTCTACATAATATAAATTCCAACATAGCTCTGAAGGTCTTCAGGGGTCCCACCTATCTGCTGGAACAGAGGACTTGAGCCCTATCAGAAGACTTTGAGTTCTAATGGTGCCCAGAGACTTTGGTATATCACCAGATCTCAACGCTTACTCTTGCTGCCACAAAATTCGGTGCATTCTGCTTCACCCAAACCCTGTGGTGTTCATATTATTAGGGGTTGTTCCTCTAAGTATGGAAGGCAAAATAAACTGAAGAAAAATTGGGCCAAAAATGAGTAGGCTGATTGCCTGTGTTTCTTGTATTTCAGATTCGGTGCAGGACTGCCCACGTCACTGCCACGGGAATGGCGAGTGTGTGTCAGGTGTCTGCCACTGCTTTCCAGGATTCCATGGAGCAGACTGTGCTAAAGGTATCATTTTCCCTATATTTACAAATAACCACAGTGTGTGTTTGTGATGTAAAGATCTGCAGTGCCTGCTAGCTAGCATGGGTCCAAGCTAGATTCAGATAGATCGATATGCTTTCTTTTCCCTTAGATCTCAAGTTAAATAGGATCAAGAGGAAGTATTGCTACATTACCTATGAGCTTGCATAGCTACAGCTTTTTTGTGGCAGAGGAAGCAAGCAGAAATGGCAGAAAATAAATTTATTTTCTGTAAAAGTGGATGAATTACCAGTGCTTTCTGATAATCATTAACTGGTCTGCAGCAAAAGACTTCTTTATTGGCAGTATGTAGACAGGCTTGCCTAAGCATTACTTCTAGCACAAAGCATCTTTCTTGCAAATAGAGTTTCTCTTTGACCGAAGTAACTTCTCCTCTTGTAGGAAAATAAGTAGGACTCGATAAAATCTTAAAATAAACCTTTTCTTAAATGTCAATTGTAAATTTTGATAGCTAAAACTGGGAAATGCATTACTATCAAGGATTAAGCAGAAATCTAAATGACATCTGTGGATTGGCAGAATGTGTTTTTTAAGTTTTTCTGAGAGTTTGGGTAACTGTCATAGGGAAACAATTCATAGAGGAGGAGCTCTTCAGTTATATGGCTAGTACCAGATATGTTGTCTAAATTTAGTGGCTTGTTTGTATTCCCTGATGCTCCTGAGGAACTCATAACAAACATTTCACAATTTGCTTCCTTCTTAGTTTGTATGAGATTTAGGCACACTATCAATGTTGTGCTTACAATTGTTTTCCACGGGGATAGGGTTGTTAGAGTTCGAAGAGGGGAATGCCTGGTGTTGAAAGCTTTCTGAAATAACCTGAAGGGCCTTAGAAATTTCCTCATTTCTTCTTAGACTCGTGATCCAGTCCTGAGGACAGTTATTTGTGCCCCACCTCTCTCCCTGCTGTAGCATCCAGCATACTCGTGCCTGTCTATGAAATACTCCTTGAGTAGCTGTTATAGCTGTACTGGAGGTAGTAATTTCCATTTAGTGTCTCCATATTTGGCTCTTGAAGGTGCCCCAGTACAAAAAATAAATAAAAAAAAAATTAAAAAGGCCTTGGAAAGCTAATGCTGTTATTTCAGTGCTCACCCTGCTTGTTTTAAAGAATGCTTCAAATGCAGCTGCATGTTGTTTGATTACCTGAGAAATTAAGGCAGCTGGCAAATACAGAGAGGAGATGTCTGTGTCCCACAAAGTAAATGGTCTGATAATGTGTGCTATAAACACAGATTGACAGCTGTATGCATTTCTGTGGTGTTAACCTGTGAAAGTGCATGCAGTGACTGTGTGCTTCACTGCCACCCTTCACACATACATGGCCATTATATCAACTCATTTGCATTTTGAGTTGTGGAGCAATCCTGCATTGTGTAAACCTCTGTGTAACATCGTATGCTGTGTTAATGCTGGAAAATACTTTGTTCAGGCTGTGACAGATAAAATAGGGGTTTTTTTCTAGGGTGTCAAACTGTATCTGTATCTGTCAGGCTTCTCCTGCCCCTCAGTGCATTCCCTCTGCTTCCTGCTTTGTCCTTTCTGTGTTGTCTTTTTCCCCTCAAAAGCAGGAATGGTTTCTTGGAAGCTTCTTTCAACTATTCTACTGTTTTTTTGTCAAACATCATGGTATCTCTAAAGAACAAAGCTTGGAAAGCTGCACAAAATGACAACACGGGCTCGTTGACAGCACTCGTGTTTCTGTGCAGGCACAGAACTGCACAGCATTACCCTGCGAGCCCTGCCCAGAACTGTGGCTGAGTTGGGTGCAAGGGCTCTGTTCCTCACCCATTTCACAGGCACTTCCATGCCTGTTCTCATGGCCACAGATTTTTCTGCTCACTTGACTGCTGATTATATGTGAGAGCAGTTTCAGAAGACAGAAATCAAAATTGGGATTGTATGCGTGGTAAAACACAGTACAGTGAGATAGAGAATTGCATCTTTTCCAGCGTATGAAATGTATGGACACATGTTAAATGTACATTTACAGTAATATTAAATTTATGTTTAAGCTGTCACAAGTAAGAAAGTATAATGATTTTCTTTCCATCGAATATTTTAAATTATTATTTCCCTAACAACACATCTTTCAGTGTCTCATTTCTCTACTGTAGAACAATTTGAGGCAAGACTCAAATAAAGCAATACGGGGAAAATGAGAACAAGCTCCTCAGATGGCTTTTAGAACTTGGTCCATGCAGCAACACAGCAGCCTGAGAGCCTCACTTTGGGTGAAACCCAGGTTTGACAGATAGAAAGCATGATCCTTTGTAGCAGTGAATTCCCCGTTACAGGGCTCATCTTGAGGAGACCAGAGGCAGTGAATCATTGGAGGAGTCACCTGCAAACCATTTGCAGGCAGTGCACAGGTACTACTCCATCCAGGTTGTTCTAAAAGATGAAAATGAGAGGAAGCAATGGGAAACAGCACAGACATGGCTGAAGATCCACTTGCTCCAGGAAAATTACTGGAAAGAGATGAACTTTTGGCCCAATCCCACAGGCTGTAGTACTTTGGTACGCTGATTGAAGTGGTACAACCTTCCCCCCCTGCAACACTCCTGCCAAATACTGTGGAGGGGGTGTTATTTCTCACCATTACCTATGGAAATAGCTTATTCTCAGGTATCCAGTATCAACAGATTTACTCCCTCTTTGCTGAGGCAGGATTCCATTTGAAACCATTTGGAGTGTAACCTAATTAGGGTTAAAGAGTTTCATCTAACATACAGAAAAGGTAATGGTACACTTTGATCTCATGTGGATAAGATGTGGCATACAAAGAAAAAAGAAATCTGCTGATCAGGGGATAATTCAGTGTGTGGAGATGAGTCCTGATAAAGCAAGTGTGTACAGTTAAAGCCAGTGGAAGATTTGCTGGGAATTGACCTGCACTGTGAGTAACCTCCTGCCCACAATTATCTGTAGGAGCTACTGATGAAAAGTGATGCTATGGCCAAGGATCAATTAAAGAATCAGACATGCAGCTATGATTATCTTATTTTGGTGTGTTGTCACCTTTTTATATTCATCTCTATTTTTCCTTAACCCCTGTGGCATAACTGCTGAGTTGTATCAAGATGTCCTTCTTCCTTAGTGTTCCTGCTGTTGATGTCTTATCATAGTTTGTTTTTTTTTCAAGTTCCATGGTAAATCTGCAAGCAGGCATCCTGCATTCACCATTTGTAGAGTTCAGTGGCACAATGAGTTGAGTTCCTAGAAGTGACCCAGAGTTGGCTACAATTTCATTTCATTTCATCTCATAAGATATTTGAAGGGCAATGCAACTCTTCCACTCCTTTAACAAAGCTGCTTCCAAAGACACTGTCATAGACTGTTTTGCAACTGTGCACAGAGCCTCCTTTAATTTTGCATTTTGAAATACTAGGATTTGCATCATAAGCATCTTTAGCTAATCTGAGAAGGTGAACAATGGACCATCACATGGGATTTGTGCATTGGCATGATGAGCATAGCCTGCTAAGAGATGGTGTCCGATTAGTAAAAGAAGGACAAAAATGACTCAAGTAGCTTATGTCAACTGCCATGAAGTCGCCATTTAGCAGATACTTTTAGTTGATTATGCAATGTAATGAGAAACATGTTTAATATTTTAATCTAAATGGATTGAAGGCTTTAGGATTTTTTAATACCAAAAATTTGTGCAATGTTTGATCGGTTGACTTTTTAATCTGATTTTTAAGAGCTCTAATTAATCAGATTTATGTTATTCGCGGTTTCTTTTCCTGTTCTCCTTGTGTGGGTTTTTCATTATTTTATTTTCATTCTGTTTGTTTTTGGCTTACTGGCAAAGGACGGCGCCACTTTAATAAGTATAAAAAAAAGGGTAGGTTTTTCTAAATTTCTTTTTATTTCTTTTGCAACATCTATTTAGTTTGAAATAGTTACTAAGCTGTAAAGTGTAGTCTCTCTCTTTTGAAATTTACTCTAATGGATTTGCTGTTTGCACCACAGTAAGAGTTCCTACCGCTGCCATTTTCTTTGTTGTGTGTGTGCTATTAACTGTATAAAAATGTAAAAAGCTGACAATTATTAGGTAAGTAAGGTATAATTGCTAGAAGAAGCAACTCATGCTTTTTTTCGGTTGTTATTCTGATTTCAGTTGTTTGAGAGTCTTCTCACTCTGAGGTTTTTTGGAGGCTTGTTGCTTGGACAGTAGTTCATAAAGTAATGTTTTTTCGTCACTTGAATACACTGCTTGAAACTGTTCTCTTTGTGCCATGTCCAGAATGCTCCCAGTGGCATAAGATGTTCTGGAAGTGATTGCAATGGAGAAAACATGAATTTTGGGGTGCATCCTGCTGAATAATCCAGTACTTGGTTCATTGCTGTGTAGAGCACGTGGCCCACACAAATTAATGGTGTCAGGCATATGCTGGTAATGTATAGGAGCTTGTATTTCCTGCCTCTGTCAGTAAAGAAAGCAGTGTTTGTCTTCAAAACTTGGCTTGAAATTATGGGAACTAAAAATGGCTCCAGCAGACAAAGGCCCCCTGGACTTTGGAAGTCGAATAGTGAACAGCCTTTTTCCTTTGCCTGTCCTGCACAGAGGAGATGGGACCTCACAGAGGTGAGGCAGCACTTCGGGTCTTCCGTGGCACAGACAAATAGAATGTGTGTCTTGTACTGTTCAGGTGACTCCCTGCAATAACAGGTGATCAGACAAGTGAAGTCGTTGAGATGAAACATGCTGACACCCACACCAGGTTGGTTTGCAGAGCAAAGAGCTGGAGAGGGATGGTCGAATAGGAAAAATGCTGGGTTTGTAGTATTATGAAGAGATTTTCATTTTTTAAAGCTGATCTGTTGTGAGTAGTTCTTTACATGCAAAACAAATAAATAAAAGCAGTGCCTGACTCCAGGAAGTAACCAGATCAATACAAGTCAAAAGGGAATTAATGTGGAGGTATAAGGAAAAACAGTTATTATGCAGTGTTTAAAAACACACCAGCAGTGTGACTGTTCTCAGTTTGGGAGTGCCCTGTGTAAAATAGAGCTTTAAGAGGGAAAATGGGGCAAATAGATAACATCTTGTGGATAAGGGAGGGCAAATGGGGAGACTGAGCATAGGAAAAAGTTCAAAGAAAGAAGTTTTAAAATTTGACTCTCAGAAGCATCCTAAGTCCTAGAAAGTTTGAAGTCAGAATTTGAGCAGTGAGCAGTGTGGGGTGAAGGGGATCTATAAGTGGAGCTAGACCATGAGCTGGTGTTCTGTGTGACAGGAGGAAAAGATCTGAAACAGGACTGGGAAACAAAAGTGACACAGTTGAAGGATAGATTAACAAATTGCCAACATGATTTTTGCAGCACTGTTGCATATAAACATGACTGAGGAAGACTGAATTTATCAACTTGTAGAAAAAGGCGTTTGTTTAATGTTGATTTTATTTGCTGAAAGCCAGGGCAGAATTCTGACCAAGAGATGCAATGTGGAAAAAAGAAAAACCTGTAAGACTTTGTCAAAGCCTGAATGTGAGGGGAGAAAAGAATTAAAAAAAAAAAAAAAAGTATCCAGATTATGAACCTTAATAATAGGTAGAGTGATGGTATTATGCACTGTGACAGAGCAAGAATGCAGGATAGGGCTGAGAAATAGTGGGTTAGAGAGAAAAGATAAATTAAAGAAGAAATAACTTTATTGGTAAGGATTTCACATGCTCGTAATCATAGTATGTCTCATCACTTACATCATACTCTTGGGAGAAAAAGAAAAGTATGCTTTTCTTTGGAAATACTGCATTCCTGACTTGTCACCCACACATATCTCACCTCCTTTCTTGCAGTTGACAAAATTCAGCATATTCAGCTTCTCTCTTTGTATCTGTTTCTGGGTGGGTTTGTTTTTGGGTTTTGTGTGTTTATGTGTGTATGTGTGCCAACTTATGTGCGTGCTGCAGCAGCAGCACAGCCCTGGCTTGTCACTCAAATCTTCCCTCACAGTGGGTGGAAGCATCATTTAGATACTTGAACAGACAAGGCTGTCGCTGGCAACGTTCCTCTCCAGCAGTTCCCACCTCTCCGACTCAGTTCCTTAAAAAGCCTTTGTTATAAACTTTCTTCTCGTTTTCCCAGTCTCATATTTTATTAGCAGACTTATTTAGTTTCAAACTGATCATGTCCTCAGTTGCCTTGAAGTGAGTTTTCTGCATAGGACAGTGATTGCCCTCGTTTTTCTTAGTTTTACAGAACTGAAGTAGACTGTAAAAAGGGGTTTGTGCCATTAACTCTACCTAAAATAATTAGAGAATAAATAAATGGACATAAAAGCTATTTTGACAATGACTGACAGCCATTGCTATCAGCTGCTACTTGCCTGCATGAAATGAGATAGTAGGTTTGATCCAGTGTCAGGTAGACAAGTAGAGCCAACACAAAATCCATCACTCCAGCTCTTTTTAATTGGCAATTTAAGCAGGAGCCAAGAACTGATGGGGTCACAGGCTGAATTCTTTCAGATTGTTAGTGGTCATGGCTCCAAAAGGGGCTCAAGGCACACAGTCAGTAGTGCCAAGGAATAGAGTACAGGAGCCCTCATGTCTAGTCTGCAGCTTTCCTCATCAATCCTCATGAATTCTGTGGGAGATTAGAAGTGAGAACAGGGAGCTGGAGAGCCTGGACTCCAGAATTCTACAACAGATACTTTGTTAAATTTCTGTTACAAGACAAGTCATTTAGCATCCTAACATTTCATTGCTGTTTAAAAGTATGTTCCTGTCCCTGCAGTACATTGGAGATTAAAGGAGAGGATTAGCAGTGCTGTGTGTGACAGGATGGTGACAGAAGAGTACTCAGATCACTCCCCAGCCTGCCCTGGGCTGGAGCTGGTGCTTCATATCCTTTACATTCTTTGTAAGAGAATATTTGCAAAGTTGAAATAGGACCCAGGAGCTGCTTTTAGCTTTGGGAATATTTGAGAAAGCAGGCCTTAAAAATATAGCTTTCAACATGCAAAATATTAACTTCTCATTTTTCTTAGAGGTTTTATGGCTTCTGTTGATTCCAGCTTTGAACTTAGGTTATAAAGAATTTATCTACAAAAGAGATAGTCCTGAATCACCTGAATCACTTCAAGTGGGGACGCTCCAGTTGTTTAGAGGCACACCCTTCCTTTTTTTTTTTTGTGTTATAATTGTGCCTCTACAGGGCAACAAAAATGCTTCAAATTTTTTAAAGCTATTCACTTAATGTTGTTAAATATACCTGATACTTGCATTTAGTGTAGCAACTCAATTAACATTTGTTTTCTATATCAAAATGCCAATAAACATACAGCCAAAGTTGTGCATGTGGATTGCTCTGCCCTTTCCTGTGTTTCTAAATTCAAGTTGCAGCCTGTGAACTTGAACTCGTGTCCCAAAGAGCTTGTAGTATAGAGGTGCAGCTAAGAAGGCAGACTTATTCTGTAGGAGGAGATTTCAAAGACAAAGCTAAAATGATTAGGAAAAAAATAGGGAATACTGAGGACATCAGTAATGAAGGAAGAAGATAACTGAGAGAAGTTGCTAATGGCAAAACACGAGAGGTAAAAAGGAATCTCTGATTTCGGTGAACACTCAGACATCTTTATCTGATCATTGACTACCCAGCATGTAGAAATTTAGAGACCAAAGACCAGAGCCATGGGCAGTCCCGTAGCTGAACTGGAACCAAATTTTATTGGCTTAATATGGTAAGAAAGTTTGCTTTGCTTGTGTCCAAGATGGAAAGCACATGGAAACACAGTAACATCTTATTAATGGATTTTTCTTCAACAGTAGTATATAATATTTTCCTACTTATTAAAAACTGGGTACATTCATTTGATCTCTCACAGCTGCTTTTGAAGGCTGCTGTATTACCAGATATTCACTTGCTTTATCTTTCTTCTCTTCTTATATATGTGCAGCACAAACACATCTATTTGCACAAATATTTTCTGTTTCAATGGTGTTCCAATAAGTAGAATATTTCAAAAGGTTCCCAGTGCAGCAGGGAGTGGACATGCATACAGATGCATGCAGGACACAGACCACTGTGCAGCTTAGTTCTGGCAGGCCACAAATCTTTTTTACTTTCTAATACTTTCATTGGTGGCCAAGAATCTCTCTGCTCTAACCATACTCTGCTGAGCTGAATTGTGCTCACTGTGCTGTGTGCTTTGTAATTTGTTTTTGTGTTTAATTGGTTAGCTTATTTAATTGTCTTGCAATCTACATTTTGTTTTTAGGTTGCTTTGTCTCCCTGGACTCGTCCTGGTGTTTGTTTATTTCATTAAGTTCTAAGAGTTTGCCTTTGCAGTTGTGTTGGGATCATCCTGGAGTCCTTGTGTTGATGGTAAATGTCATAGAAGCAACTATGATTAAGTAGTATTGTAAATCACATCATAGAAATACAGCTGGTTTAAAAGATCCTTAGACATTTGGCATCCCTGAATAACAGAAACAGCCCTGAATCACAGCTTCATATTTCAGCATGCATGACTTCTTTTCATACCTATATTATATCTAGGTTTGAACCCGTGATTTAGATATTTTTCTATATTTAGCTCCTATTTGGGTGAGATTAAATTCAGTTAGCTGTCAATCCCCCTTCACTTTCTCAAACAAACAAAAAAATCTCTAACTCAAATGTAGACAAATATCTATATCTAAAAATGTGTTTAAATATATGCAGCTAATGTGGAACGGAGAAGTTCAACACGTTGTGATTTAAATCTTTTCTGGTAAATTTAATAAGGCAAATAGTAGTAACTAAAATGAGACCGAACCATCTTAGGTTTCTAAATATCCTAAACTGCAGCCTGTGGGTGTAATCCTGCATCTACTGCACTAATGTTTAGCCAGAGCTGAACCATTACCAGAGAAGAGCAATAGTTTTTACAGCATTCACTGGGAAACATGTCAAATTTTACCAAAAATATTGGAAGAAATATCTCACTTTTCTGTTCCTTCTTCTAGAAGCATGAGTGATTTCATGCTGTCAGTGCTTCTCTGTTGTGAATCGTAACACGTGTGTTTGGAAGGATAATTCTGGTATTTGCTGTTTGTCCTTACTGCTGCTTTTTGTGAGCTTGGAGCATCATCTCCTGATTTCTCACTGGTTCTTTCCACTGAAGCAGCAACTGAAACCTCTGATATAGTTTAGTTTTCCCTTCCTCCTCAGTTTTTCTCGTGATGAAGTTATCAAGATACAAATGAAGATCTGCATGCTTGTCTATGACAGTAGCTGATTTCAACATCTGTTTGTTTCCATCTGTTGGTAGAAAGTAAAACTCATTTCTCTGCATCGTCTTGTATCAACTTCACTGCTTATATCTGAACCAGGAATTTCACAGCTCTGATTCTGTGTTACTTGTTCGCACAGAAAAAGAGTTTGTTTGTTTCCTTCCTTTTCAAAGGCATAAAATATGCGGCAAACTGATCAGTCACATTCTTCTCTGGTAAACCAGGAGCAGAGCGGGGGAACTTCCATTTCCTTGAACGCACTGATGCATGTGAAAAAGAGATTGAGCTGTGCTGCTCTGTGACGATGCAGGAGATGGGGAGGACCCAAACTGGACTGGCTGCAAATCAATCCACCGTTTGCAAATCGTTTCAGTGTAGTGCACAGAGAACTACAGGCTTCCCTTTAACACGGGCAGTGAGAGCTGCAGAGCTTCTGCAATAGTGGAGGGGGAAGCAAACAGGCTGTGACCAAGTGTTGAATCCAGAATGTACTGACAGGAGAAAGTCCTCCAGACGTTTGACTCCTGGCACAGCTTTATCAAGTGTCTAGTGCACTCAAATGGCCTTTTTTCTCTCTGTCTCCAATGTTTAGTTTATTTTATGCCACTTAAAAATCTTTTTACGTTCAGCTGTGGCTCTTCCAGTGAGACAGCACAGTGGTCTTTTTCTCTCCCCCTGCTGTGCTCCACTGTCTTTAGAGAACTAAGATCTTTGTTGATGTTTGGTGAGATTGTCTAAGCTCATCTTCACAAAAGCAGTAATGGGGCTTTGGTCCTTTCAATCCACCATTAAAATAGTTACAATATATCTGACATTTGCTTGATTTCGATTTTCCCTATTCTTACAGACTTCATTGTTACTGTTACTGAAAATATTCGTAAGGGTCAATTCATCAAGCAAAATTTTCTTGTACCAAGTGACCAGCCTCAAAGAGATCATTTGAAAAATTTGCTGTGGTTCTGGAAATTGGTGGTAGATAGCTTGGGAAGACATGTTTGTAATTCTTACATAGATTTTTGTAACAGTTCTTAAGCAAAGCAATTATCTAATGGAAATAAGTGCTTTGTACAGTAGTAGAGACAGGAACAGTAAGTGTTGTCTTTCTGATAGATAGGCTCACACTGAAGGCAGTGAGAAAAAATATTTTTGATAAATTTTTGCCAAGACAAAAGTTTGCTGAGTGTTCAGAAGAATGTAAATATTCATTGTGCAATAAATGCTGTTCAGCCACTTCTATAAAAATCCTGCCATTTTTTTTGTAGAACAGCTTAAGTACTTATTGATCGAGAACTTTTTACCTCCCAAAATGGAGGCATCCCCATATCTCTACAGGTATTTTAAATGAATTGAATTAATCATAGGCTTAAAAGTCTCTAGTGGTCTTCGTTAAGTTTCCTGGGTTTAATTAAAACATCTGTGCACTTTTAATTTATCGATTCATCCAACTCATATGTCATGTTTTTAACACACCCCAGCATGCTCTGCATCATTTTTAACCCGATTTCCACTTAACTAAAGCAATTAAATTCACCCCGGATTAATTAAAGCATCCATACTTTAGTGCTTAAGTCAGCGTGTGCTGCTTTCCCCAAATGGTTTCTGAATGTCAGAGATTTGACACACCTGATGGGTTTTTTGTCCTTCTGGAAATCCTTCTGTGAGTCTCTTCCTGGCTTGCTAATGTGCAGTTTGGCAGAGCTAGACAAGAGAGCTTGGTTAGGCTGGGCTTGGGCACCTACGTGGGGACAGCAGAACATGACTTGGGAAAGGCTGAACATTCCCTCTTAATACTGACCTGATGCCTGCAAGGGTGGGATACCCCTACTGCTAAATCACTTAAATTAGTTGTGTGTTCTATAAACAATTTCATGAAATAATTCCTAAAGCATCGAATGTCAGGGACAGTTTTCCGTAGCTGTTCCTTCTTGTGCTTCGGGGTGGATTTCTACAAGATGACTCCTGGTTGGAAGAGCACAAGGCCTTAGAGCAGCCTGAAAGATGTTGTAGGTCTTCCCAATTGTCCCTGTTCCCCAGAACATTTCAGTTAGAATTCAAACACCGTTCTTCCTGGCCATGCCAGTGGCATGTTTGTGAGGCACAAAGAGCAGATGAGAGAAAACAGCCTTGAATTCATTCAGTCCTCCATTCCAGAATGATTTTCTTGAGTCTAAGGGATGGGGCAGCCTCTCACCAGCAGAGTAGAATAAAACCAGGGTAAACTAGTAAAAAACAAACAGCGTAACCCATGGAGTGGTCTTAGAAGTTATTTCAGACTTTCATATCCATTAATGAACTCCAGTAAATGCAAATAGGCCTGCAGACAAGTAGTGAAATGTGCAGCCAGCTGATTAAAATAGGTTTAAACAGAAAATATGAAGGGAAGTGTTGTCAAAAAAATAATTGCATTTTCAGACTACAGATAAGTAGAGTCGTATGTCTCCTAATTTTTAGAAATATGGGCAAATACTTGGGGTAACGTGATGTAATAATTAAGGGCATATATTTGGTGTAAGAAGGGATGGGTAATAAAATAAGGGGTATTTCAGTACTATTTTATTTATAATAATGTAAAGTCTGGAGCCAACATTTTGAATCAGGTTGACAGCAATTAACTTTTTTAATAACTGGGCTGATTTTCTAAAATGCAAATGTTTGCAATTCCTTTGGGTATAGTGGTTTTGTGGATTTGAACTCATTTAGATTAAGATTGTTCATATATGAATAGGTATGACTTCATCTGAGGAGAACAGGAACTTGTCTGGAGCTTTTGGAGTGAAACTAAAATCATCCGGGGCTTTGGTAGACAACTGTAGTAGGATTCAGCTGTAGCATCACCTGATTACTTAGTTATCTAATTTCTCCATTGAAGGGAAAATAATATTTCTAGTCTAAATGCCACATATGCATCACCAACAAAAATGCCAAAAAGAGAAAAACACCACTACAATGTGACCCTGCTCATATTTATGAAGTATTTGGAACCAGACAGTTGTAGACTACATTCGTTTTAGATATTTCCTCTATTTCTGCTGCAGTTTGGAGCTGACCTGGAGTGCATTTATAGGCTTCAGATTAGACTGTCAAAACCAGTAATCCATTTTCTTTGTATACTGGGAAAACCTTGCATAATCTCTCAGCAGTAGCAGCTTAATCTCTGCTAGAAGGAAGTCCAAGTGTGAACTATTAGAGAGTCTGAATTAATTATCCCCTAGAGGAACCGCACCCGAAAGGGTCACTGGAAAGGTTCACTGGTGAGAAGTTTGACCTGTTATGTGTCTTCACTACAATTCCTGGTGGCCACTGAAACAAAGAACAATTCTATTTTTATTATGCCAGTGTGTATTTCACTTCTTCATGTACCTGGGAATTTGTTCAGCTCTGTCCAAAGAGCATATCAGAACTGCCCAATCAGCTCAGTGATTTTTAGTGACTGAAATTCACTTCCTCCTCCTAAACTGGAGCATCTACAAATAAAAATAAGCTTTATTTCTCTTAGGTTTCTACAGTTCAACAAGGACTGAACATATAGTACTATAAGTGGTGTCTCTTCAGTATGTTTTTTTTTTTCCTGAATGTGTTTGTTTATGTAGAGGTTATATTAATGAAGTAAAGCTGTAACGGCTCAGACCAAACTTCCATTTCACCCAGGGTTTCAGCTGTGATGGTGGCCTGCAGCAGAGAGTTTAGGAAGGGTGAAAACTGTACCTGTCTGTTGCTTCTCTGGTAAATTCTCTTAGTTCTAGACCAAGGACTTCCTACAATAGATGATGTCTCTTTGTGTTTAGGAGCCTTTGTAGAGCTTCACTCCATGAATTTGTCTAATTCTGTGATCAATCATGGGATGTTCTTCCATGAGTTCTAACTTTTCAGATAATCTTACTGAAACTGGTTGATGGACCAGTCAGCAGTACGTAGAATGTAAGGGCACTTTAGATGTGTCCAGGTCCTCTGCTGGTTCAGTTTTAAACTCACATTTGAACACTCGGCCCTAATTTCCTGTGCTGTTTACATTGTGAACAGGCAGTAAAGCTCATTGTTTTTTCCACACCAGCTTGTGATAAGAAAAACCTGGTTTTATATGCAAAATTAGGGCTTGTAATCATTATGGATACCATTTTGGCCCTTACTCAACCACTACCCCTTGTCCATGCAGACCAGTGACTCCCCTCACCAGCCCACCATGGGCATCTCACCACAAAAAACTGTGGTATATGCACTGAAGAAATTTGACACAGGGGGACTCCTAAGCCTGTAGATAACACAAAGGAAGGTAATCTTCTTCTGCCATGTTCAAAAAAATCTACATTTGTATGTAAAACTGAACTGCTTGCAAAGTAAGAGCAATAGAAGGGCACTGCTTGTGACCTGGTCCAGGACAGGGAAGCACTGTAGGTGCAAGTTCAAAAACCTTTCAAGTCTGCGTATATTTGTGCCCAGAGACTCAAATAGCTCTGAAGAGAAGAATATCAATTTGTCTGTTTTGTGAGGAGGAACTGAAAAAAGTCTGCAGTAGAGAACTGACAGCCTAGATCCCAGTGCTACAGGACTCTGTGCACCAGGGTAATGTTTGCTCTGCAGCAAGAGAAACCAAGCCAGAGCTCTGCCTTCACATCCTGTTTGGAACTTCAAGTAGCAGGGGAAGGCCTCTCAGCCAAGCAGCTGTGTAACTAACCCAAGTTCTGCAACAGCCTCCAAGAGTTTGACTCCTCAGATATCCTTTACTGGTTTCTTGCCATGCTCTAGAAGAACACCTCTGGTGAGTATGTGTGTGGATACTGCAAGGGTGGGTGAAGGCAGTGTGTGCACAGGCTGCAGCTGGGAAACTTGGTGGCTTTTGATGCCAGACCGTCTGGGCGTTATCCCTTGCCATCTCCTCTCCTCATCCATGTGTAACAGGCTGTTACCAAATTACCTTTCCTCATGCATCAGGGAATATCAACGTTACTCCAAAATAACTCTCCAAAGATAATCTTTAGAGAGAAGACTTTGAGAGGGATGTTGGGCTTGTCTCTCCTGCTTAGTTGATGTTCTTAAATGTGTGCAGCATAAAGAACTTAAAGGTCTGTAGAATCCATGCATCAGCTGAGACCCATGTGAAAAGAGTCAGATTTTGTTCAAATACCAGCGAAGGGCAGAATCACATCACCAAAACAAATTTAGGGCTAATACCTGTTATGCTTATTCAACCTTCACTCAGGATGTGTACCCTTTTGCCTAACTTGCTTGAGTGTGCCATAACTACTCCTGAAGATCTCTGTGCACTTTTTGACAGTGCTGCTGTGAGATGTGCAACCTGTCTCTCCCCAGAAATGAGATGGAACTTGATTGTTCCGTTACATAAATCACCTTCCTTCACATTCCTTCAACAGACTTTGAACAGTCAGTCCTGTCCTGGAACAAGGGCTATCTACTTCATGTAGAGAAACATAAACAGTCCTAAACAAGATCTCCAGATGATTCTTCAGTAGTTTCCACATTAATTGAAGCTGCCTGGATGTAAAATTAGAGTGGATTGGTTTGGACTCATCCTGCAGCAACATGGTCTAGCAAATAGGCATAGCAAGCCTCTTTCTGGCTACCTGCTCCAGTTTTCTGTGGAAAAGCAGCTTGATTCTCTCTGTTCCTCACTCAGAACAGCCTATAAACACATACCAAAAAGATTAAGGAAGAACCATTTATTACAGCAGTGACGAAGCAGCTTCTTATAACCCACACTTGCTTGCTTGCATTCTTGCTTACATGTTTCTTCTGCAGTCTTGGAAATGCCAAAATCTGACCCAGATTCTCTGTCAGTTTTCTTACTCTGAAAGTGATATTCCAGTCACATAGTTTGTAGAATAACCCCAGCAGAGGGTTGTAGATTAAACTGTGGCTTTGAGTTGCAAGTGTCTTAATCTTAACTGTATTCACTTCATCCCTAGGGTTAAATGACAGATTCTCCTTTTTGTCCCAGGGGAGTTCTGGTGTCACTGACATCGTGGCAATGCATATTGCAGTGGCAAACCACTGAAGGCAGATTGCTGTTCAACTCATAGACAAGCTTCACAAGGACTGAATAGATTTATGAACCATAGCAAGACCTCTGACCTGGTAAAAGCATGAAGAGAGGAATGAAAAGCTGTGACATGGCTTTCAGCTTTACTTAAATTCCTGAAGCACCATAGCAGAGTGAAGGAAAACTAAAAAACTACCGTGGGAGCTCTTTAGCCCAAGACCCAGCACTATCTAGTAATCTTTCTTCTCCTGTGCCAGTCTCTGGTGTCCCAGAAGTTGAACCCTGCAAATCCAGATCAAAAGTAGGAGCTAAGAATGGCCTTCCCATAGACAAGTTCCAAATAGCAGATAGACATCTCCTTTAGCTGGACTGCAATTGCCCATGGCTTAATGAGACTTAGGGGCAAAGCAAGCAGAGAATTGATCTTACAGCAGATGCCTGGCACAGATTTATAGGTCTAGACCACTCTAGGTCTAGGTTGATCACATCTAAGTGGCTTGGGTTGGTTTTTTGGTGTTGTTGTTTTGGTTTTCTTTTTTTATTTATTTTAGGAATGGAGTTATTTCTGCTCAGGCCCTCTTACAAGGAACTGTGCTGTTTAAATAGAGTTATTGTCTTTACTTGAGTTTCCACTCCACAGGAGAAGTGTGCAGAACAGAAGTCCTTTCAGGTGGTGAGTGACATGTTGACCTGTAAAACAACAACAGAAAAAAAAGCTATTCCTCACTTGTATCCAGCTTGTGAGTTTAGTCTAACTTTTTGTCTTTATAACTACTTGAACAGATGTGGTTTGCTCAGAGAAACTGTCTACTGCCTACAGATTCATTTAGCTTTCCTGGGATGTTTTCTTTCTATGCAGCTTTATCACAGCATGGGGAGGAGTTTGATGGGCAAAAGCAGTGTGTCCCAGTGCAGCTGGAGAACCCACACTGAGCAACCATCAATAATAACAGCTCTGAGTCTCTGCAGTGGCTTGGAATCATTGCACAGAATAACAATCTTACATCCTTCTGTGGGGGACTTGAACGGAGGGACTGCAGGATTAACCACCACATTGCCCTGTTCTAGAGAGAGAGTTTTTGGTGTTAAAATGAGGCCCAAATAAAGGGCCGGTGTCTCTACAGTCTGTCAGGGTGTGCAAGATGACACCAAGAAACTGGCCACTCGTGATTACTGCAGGTCTTCAGGGTAGGCTGCCTTTTCATCCCTTGCCACCAGATCCTCTTCACCAAGGCAAATAAAGAGAGCAGGAAGAAGTGACTATCCTTCTTACAGTGATCTGGGAAAACCTATCAGTGTCAGCCCTAACAAGCCTTTTGATAGCAGTGAAAGGGAGAGTTATGGACAAAGGAATTGTTTGTGCCCCCAGGTCTTTATGCCTGAAAAGTGGAAGTGGTGCCAGGTTGATCCCTTTCTTCCTGGCTCACCTGTAGGACTTGCAGGAGGAGCAGCACACCTGGGCAGTGAAGGGCTGTGATCACTGGGGAACTGAGCCAGGCTCCAGCTGTGACACCTGCAGGCAGAAGGAATAGTCACACACCATTCAGGCTGCTACTGGTCCAGCACGTGGTATATCATGGAGGGGTGTTTGATGATGCCATGCAAAAAGATATAAAATAGGCTGTCCCAGAGTGCAGTGTGGACATAATGGATGTTTGTCTATATGGTATTTCAGTCCAGCTGGTTCAGTAAACCTAATTCTGAAACCAGCTGTGAAAAGCAAAACTGGTAGAACTTTAACATAAACGTTTTTCAGTGAACTCAGTACAGCACTTTTGAACCTATCTCACATCTGAAATAAAAATGTTGCTGCTGGAAATTATATTTCATCAAATTTGTGTTCATTTTTGGAGTGAGTAAAAAAGCCACTGGACAAGACTCACAGTAAGAGAGAATGCCAGGTCTGCAGTAGAATGAAGTCCTATTGCCACCAAAGGATGGATATCATGGCTCTGAGACACAGGAACAGTAGCAAAAAAACCCAAACTCCAGCATACTGATAATTTAAATTGTTTTACTGTAGGAAAAAAGAGGCTAAAAAAGATTATCCATGTGACACGTGGCCCATCATCGTGTAGTCTTAGTTGAAGTAACTCTCAGCACTCCAAATTTTAGCTGACATTTCAGGTTAGAAATTTTGTCTGATCAATTTTTTCCCATTTCAAATAAGAAAATTCCTGAAAAAAATCTATCCTGAAATGTGTTTTTGCAGCAGATCAATGGGACAGCTAAGATTAATAAGGGTTGCAGGACTGAACAGTGAAGAAGTTGGATAACTGGACCATTACACATTTCTTTGTAGGAAATCAATTACTTGGGTTCTTCTTGATCATCCAGGTTAAAGGGATAATAGAAGCCAAGAAGACATTAGGACCTTTTAATGATTAATAGTAGCTTTTGAGTGTATTTTTGGCACTGTAAAACTAGGTGTTAGTTTCTAATTACTTTGAAGGGTGAGAAGACAGGGAAATACTTTTCTGTCTTTATCAAACTGCATCAGAGAGAAGAGCACAAAACTGTACCTTTTCTCCAGGATTCACTTTGTTACTCCCATTTTCTGTCATTCTTCTGTTATTTTTTCCATTTCTCTGGGTAGGGACCACATCCAGTCTTTGACAGGCACAGAGGATCACAGATTGCCATGTTTACAAGGGAGACATGAGCATAAAGGAGTGTGAACAGGCCTTAGTGTAACATTTATATGCAGATGGGTTTTAATAAACCACTTGTTTCTTTCCATTGCTCTGCATATGTACAACATCTGATTCCTGGCACCCAAGACCTGCCAACTACCTTTATTATTCATAGGCTTCACTCCATTTGCATTAATGAATATTTGCTCAGGATGTGTCTTACCCCCTTAATAACACAAGGGTGAGGGATAAGGGTTAATAATGGTGCTTTCTTGCCAATACACACAGGGTAAAAGCTGTCACGCTGGGATTTGGGGAAACCAGGTTCACCAGGGATGTTGGTGGCGAGGTGCATTTCTAGCAGCTGAAAGCTTGTGTTCAGGATGTTTACAACTAAAGTCAAAAGATCTAAAGAAGTACAGGGACATTACATTAAAAAAGTGTTGTGAAAGAAGAAAGATGCTATATAATAAAATGTTATGGGGACTGAATGTTTTGTGTTCTGCTGTCTGTGGAAATTGAATGTGAGCTAGAGGAACAAAGCAGAGTAATGTCAGACTCAAATCTGTTCACTCTACCTCATTAGTTATCCCAAACACCACCAGTAGTTTATAAAGAATAGGAGTTGTGTTCTTGGAATGCCCAGCACAGGAGTGCTTTATTAGATAGTAATCAAATAATTTCTTTGGGCAACGAAGAACCAAACTACTAAAATTATCTTAGATTTTTTTTTTCCCCAGTAAGTTAACATATTTGAGTGTATGTATAAGTATTTGGCAGTGGATTTTTAGTGCACTTTTACAGGAATGTGTGCATGACCCTGGATGCTGTTTTTCTTTCGTTCCCTTTTCCAGCTGCCTGCCCGGTTCTGTGCAGTGGCAATGGTCAATACTCCAAAGGCACCTGCCTGTGCTACAGTGGCTGGAAAGGTCCGGAATGTGATGTACCCATCAGCCAGTGTATTGATCCCTCATGTGGAGGTCACGGTTCCTGCATCGAAGGGAACTGTGTCTGTTCGGTGGGCTACAAAGGAGAAAACTGTGAGGAAGGTAAGGATGTCTATTTTTTGTGTTGTAAGTTTGTTTTCTGGGTTTTGGAATTATTTAACGAGTAGGGGAAAAAGAAAGATCAGAGGAAAAATCTAAGCATGAAACTGCTGTAGGAGATTATTGTAAAAGAGGGTAGTCACAATTTTACTGATTTATGAAAATTCAGATGAAACTTCTGGCCTTGTGTATACGTTGTTTTGCAGTATTAACATGTCTGCCACAAGTAAATCTGAATAATTCCTTTGTTGACGAGTGGAGAGAAAAGTCTTTTCTTATGGATTATATTTACTGAACAATTTAGGTGTGAAATGCAGAGGAGAAAGGAGCAGTGGTTGTACAGCTTCAGCTTCACACAAAGCACACGTATCAATCACTATTAAGACAGAAGCTCATGGAACAAATTTGAAAGACTTAGGTAACTGTGTGACTTACAGAGTTAATGTTGGGCAAATTACTCCTGTTAGCTGCAATCATACAGGATTAAGGAAAGGTGGATAGTACACATGAACAAAAACTGTCTTTTAAATGCAGCAAACCTTCCCAGGTTTAAAGTGTCCAATTCCTTGTGTGTGCAGAATGAGCAAATTTAACAAAATAACCCCGCAAAATGTAGTCATACATTAAGCTCAATCCTGGTTGTGTTCACAGTGTTTTCTGTTAAAATGCACAACATAAATTGGACTGCTTTTCTTTCTGAAGTATGTTAGTATGGTTTTAAAAGGCAATTTAATTCCCCAGACAGTTGCTAACAGACAGTTCAGCATTCCTTGGCACATCCTCAGGGCAGTAGTAGTTAATGTTACGTTATGATGACATTCCAGAGTTCGTTAATCCTCCAAAGGGAGAAGCAGTTTGAGTACTAAAGTGATAGGACTGGGATGACAAGCTTTTAGGACTAAGGAGTCTCTCTGGAATATTCTGAATGGGTTGCAGAGCTGTCCACCATGTGTATTGATTTTTATCTTACCCTATAATAAAGAGCTGTTTCCCATCAGAAAACGAAGGGAAGAAAACTATGGGGACTTAAACCACCAAGGGTTTTATTCTTTGGACTACAACTGTCACCTTTAGGACAAAATCTTGCGTTAGTCTGAGTGA
Organism: Myiotriccus ornatus; assembly: GCA_036023395.1. Lineage (NCBI taxonomy): Eukaryota > Metazoa > Chordata > Aves > Passeriformes > Tyrannidae > Myiotriccus > Myiotriccus ornatus. The sequence continues at coordinate 4,480,915 of JAYRBT010000028.1, read as the reverse complement.
ACTTACTGTGCAAAAAGGAAAAAAAAACAAAACCAAGAATCCTCACTAGTGGGACTGCCAACACTGCAACTGCTTGTTCAGTTCATTCCTGTCACCTTCCTCCACTAATGTGTCCCAACACTGGTTATTACAGCTTTAATCCAGAACTCGGTTTTGTCAAGAGTTTTTCCATTGTTTTTAATGGGTTGCATTTCAAACTATATTCAGAAAATGCTGGAAGGTCTTTTTTGTCTACTTAGAACTGATAGTTCTCAGTTCTCATTAAGTGTAAGATTATAGGAGATATTAAAAAATTATCTAAAATGCCTTGCTTTAACTATCATTTGCATCGAAATCAAAGATGGAAAAAAACTGTCTTTAACTTGCTCTACAACATCCAATCTATTATCAGGAACGCAAAAGCTCTCTTTCTGGTACTAACTGCAATTATTTGCTTAGTCTCTTTGAGCTTGATACATTTAATCATGTTTTGTGTTATATAAATGCTTGTATTATTAGAAAGATTATGGTAGATGGCCTAAAATAATCTTCCTTAATTCTGTAAATTTTACCTTGCAAGCAGCTCCTCCCTTACCCTGATGGTAATTTCCAGCTGCTTCTGTGGAATTCTCTCTCTGCTTTCAGTTGTCCAGGATGGCTGTGGTGTATCTGGGCCAGAAGCCTTGGATTCCATAGACTCCTGTGAGAGAAATAGGCTCCTGTAGTGCTTAAGTCAGTTTATCTTGAGGTGAATGTTTGTTTGAAACTAGAGAAAGAAACACATCTGCAGCTCCAGAAAAGTTTATAGAACAAAGGTGTTGTGTTAACACCAGCCAAAGCTGGGACCACCACAAAACATTGTCAGTCAACTAAGCTTTCTGGGAGGTGAATTGCCATTTGAGATGAAAGGATAGACATGATTTAATCAACACTGTGCTTGGAAGGATATGTTTTTTCTTGATAGATGGATTACAAAGGCAGGAGGTATTTGCTGCAAACTTGGAAGGCGCCAATAACCTGACAAGAAAGGTTGAAATAACCTTATCACTGGGCAATAAATAAGTCAAAAAATTAATTTGCAAATAAATAAGAAACAACCATCATGTTTCCACCTTAAAGTTCCATTTTTTGGGTACATATTTCTTACATTAACTCTAGTGCTGTAGGAAAAAGGGTATACATGAAGTGGTGTCTCTCCAGTTAATCACCAAGTTTTATTTTAAGTTTTTCCATGGATTAAAAATGTACCCTTTTAATGGTAGAATGATACAAATAGTATATATGCAGTTAAATATAATATATGAAATCTCCTCTATTGATTTGAACTCCCAAAAGGAACGGCGAAGGTTGATTCGTTTGCCAACTAGGATATTGAATTAGAACAAGTGGGTCAGCGTTTTTTTGTCTTCCCCAATAGCTTTTTATTTCTGATATTCGTCATGGTCATATTGTTCAAACAATTTACCCGAAATGAAAGTGGCACCAAAATCAATATTTGTGATGCACAATCTATGCAGCATAAACACTGTTGCTCTATTAACAAATTTGCACACAAGATGAAGTGGAGTATTTGTTAGGTTTCATTCAGTCTGGTTTCGGGGGGGGAGACAAGTGAAATCACCAAATTAGGTTAAGTTAAGGGTGGTTTTCTTGTCACTTTCCTGGTCGAGTCATTTTTCAATGACATTTAACTTCATAAGTGTAATTCATGGCTCTTTGGGGACTTTGTGGTACATATTGTTCGGAAAACTCCTTGACCTCCTTTTTCGTCCTTAAGGATATAAATTGCTTTCAGTACCTTTTTTTGTCAAATCTACAGAGGGCCCAATACTAAATGAGCTCTAATGATCTGAGCTGCCAAGGGGCCCTGAGTTCTAAGTCTAACGTACCTGCACGTTCCCCTTTGTTGAAACACCAAAGGCAGCCCGTTTGAAAATCCTTATTAAATACCATTGTAAACCCTCCTCCATCTCAGGGCCAGCACCTTTGCAGCATAAGTCAGTGCACTTCTATTGCAGGTAATCACATTACGCTAATTTTAACAGCAGAGGATCTGGCCCGAGATGATAACTCTTAAGAGCAGGTATTAAAATAGAACAAGATTGGAGCTCAAAGTAAAAACTCTCCTCAGTTTAAACTTTGAAAGCTGCTACTTACCCATATGATAGAGCAAAACAGCTGTAAAGTATATTTGTCTGGAACAAAGGATAAAGGTGTTTAGTGTGTTATCCTGTAAAACAAGGCTTGGGGGCATTGATAGGCTTATTCTGTGGAAATAAGTCTCAGCTGCAAGAGCACTGTAATTCAGGATAGAGGAAGGACTGTTAATTTCTGTAGCAGAAGGTGATGTTTTTCATATGCTCTACATTCCTTTCACTAGTGCTTTCTTTGGAGAAGATGATACATTGCTGACAAGGAGAGTACATTATGACTTACTATTATCTCCTAAAAGTAGCTGTCCTGCCACATATGATGTTACACACATATTACCCTTCTAAATTTTCCATTAAAAATAAAAAATGTAATAGACTAAATGTAGGGAGGAGGCAGTAGCCTTCATCCTAAAAGCAGATTGATCTAAGATTTTATGTTCTTCTTTATTCAATCCAATTATTTTACCACAGTTCTGTCTCTATTGGGTTCAACACAAATAGTATGAAAGATGTATTCCAAACGTTGGACAGGTTATAATTTTGTTAAGCACCAAGAGGGACTAACAGTACAGGACAAGCATTCTGCATAATTTTAGAACAATTTTTTAATTTATCAACTTTTTTCAGAGCTGAACCACAAAACAGTCTTGGTTTACCTGTAAATACAAAATTGCATTTTAATATTTTCATGTCTCAGTAGCTAAGCTTTAAATCTTTAAAAAAACCAAAACTATAGGCAGTGTCATCATTAAAATGAAAATCTTGTAAGAAATTTTAGAGTAATTTATTCTTGTACTCCTGTAATCTGAATTAAAATCAAAACTATTCTGATAACTCATGTTATTGCATCTCTGTGCCTGCCTCAATCCTCTGTTTGTATCTAATCTATATACTTACTTTAAATGTTCTGCAACTACATAAAATAATTTGACAAGGCTCTGTGTTTATAGAAAAGCTGAGATTTGAAAGATCAAGTATTGTTCACATCAGGTAGAGTGAAAATGTCTCTACCTTAATTTAGAAGGATCAATTTGGAAAAGATGAGAGATAAATCACTTTCATTATAAACTCAGATCTTCCTGGAACAGCGAGAGAGAATGCCAATCATTCTTGGCCCTGTTGTTGTGAGCTAATATATACCAGTCATGAGATGAATTCAGGTTATTTAAGGCATGAATTTGACCTTGGCCCTCAATTCCACAGCAAAAGGTAGTTTGTGAAGCCCCTGTGTTGGTGTTTGCAGCACAGCATACTGTATTTATACACATTCATGATGTAAGATAAAAATTTGGAAATTCATAAGGTTACTGATAAAGTTTATTTGAAAGGCAGCTCATAACATTTCTTTATTTGTCAGGATTGAAATAGCAACTGAAATTTCATTGCATTATTTTCCGTCATAACTCTTTTCACTTTCTTACTCTGTTGTTTCTGGATTGAGAAGAATATGAAATCCGTGTCTGTATCTGGTTTTATTTCTTTTGAGAGGAATAAGCTGCTGGTTAGAATATGGTTTGAAGTAACTAGGGCTCTGAGTTTCCCAGCTCAGCTATTAATGAACCATGGATCAAACACTCAGAAGTACCTGAATGATTAGGAGCCTAAACGAAGCTGAGAGCCACTGGTATTTTGACTTTTAGGTACTCGAAGTGGCTCTCAGGATTGTTCTCACAATGCTCTAGCTTTTTAATAGTAATAATAGCAGTACTGAAGATACTCCAAAGGAAAAAATCCTTTAAACCTGCAATTTATTAGCTTACTTTTAAATTTAATTACAGTACATACATAAATCATTGAATCTTCACTGTATTTCAGAAGAATGTCTCCAGGCTAATGTGTGGAACTCTTGTAATATGTATTTAAACACTGTTTTTAAGTCTTTGTGCTTCCCCACCCCAGCATTGCTGCAGTAAACTGTCATTGTTCAGTCAAACCCTGCTTTATTTGTTTAATTTAATGTAAAATATAAATTACTTCACATTCCCATTCTCACTCCAGGTTGTTAACAAGATCCACCTCCATTTCCTTTATTTATCACAGCGATACAAACTTCTCAGAGCACTTTCCTGCACGTTTTCCAAACACCGTACTGTGTGAACCGACCATTTTCCACGTCATTCTTTGTTTTGTTCCGTAGTGGATTGCTTGGATCCGACGTGCTCCAACCACGGAGTGTGTGTGAATGGGGAATGTCTCTGCAGCCCGGGATGGGGAGGAGTGAACTGTGAGCTTCCCAGAGCCCAGTGCCCAGACCAGTGCAGTGGGCACGGCACCTACCTGTCCGACACAGGGCTCTGCAGCTGCGATCCCAACTGGATGGGCCCCGACTGCTCCGTTGGTAAGGAGAATATTGTCTCGCAATATGTTGCAGTACTGCTCCTGTTTTGTTAAAACATTAATATCCACTGCAGGTTTGAAATGCAAATAATTTAGGAACTTGTCTTTGGAACGTGTTTGATCTTGTTTAGTTCTGCTGGGGAGCAGTGTTTGTGAATCTCAGATACTGTTTTTTGGGAAATTCTTTATTTGGGACTGTCAGCTGGGGCTGAGGTGGGTGCAGGTTTGGAGTTTGTGTTTCGTTCTAGCACTGAGTCCCATTTGGACTGAAAAAGTTGCATAAGTGCCTCACATATGTAAATGAAAATAAAAATATCCATAATTTATAAATGGGTATAACATTTGAAGAATGGAGAACGCTCCACTTGGGTCTGTTTCCAGAGTTTGCTTTACTGCAATTCAAAATGCTACTCGTTTATGAAAAACATCACAAACTAGAAAGATAACTTTTCAAATAAAGGGTATTTTTCCCTCTTCAGTTTTATGCAGAATATTTAAAAAAAAAAAAGTTTTTATAATGTTGTTTTTATAACACTACATTTTATACATATTTATATTTTATTATACAAGTTCATATAATATTAAAGTTTTATAATACATTAAAAAAATTTAAGTAAAACTTAAAAGCAGGTACAAAAGTGTTAGCTAAAACTTTTCCTCCTCACCAAAGCTACAAGTGTAAAACTTGATTATTCTAACAGAAGGAGCAAAAGAGGACAACACAGATTTGACAAGATAGCAAATGTTCTATTTGTGGGGAGTGAAAAATACTGGGAATTTTGCCTTTATATTGTAAGTTGAAACTTGAGATGAGCTGTAGGCCAAAAACAAGTCTCTCCAAATAATATTTGCATTTTTCACACTTATTCAGTTTTTTCCTAAGATTAAACACTTATAACACCCCACCAGTGACATGAATATGACGACGTATTTTCTACTTCATGGATTAGCAGACAGAAAAATTCATGAATGAGAGTTTTATTGTCCATTTCTTTGGTGACATGTGGGGCAAAGGACCCCTCTGCTTTTCTACAACTTCAGCTGGCAGAGAGCAGTAGAATTTTGGGAGTGAGACACCAGATAACTGACCATGTAATAGGAATCCAAGATCTCTCCTTTGAAAGTCTTTTACTCATCGCTCCTAGAGTCTAAGTGACCCTGAACTGCCACCATTCTCTGCTGAATGACTGAGTTTCAGTGTCATTCCTAGCAAATCAATGTCTATTGTTGAATTGTATCCCCTGAGGTCCAGGTTTGGGTAAAGCAGAGCTACTTGCTCCCATTCTGGCTGCTGACAGTGTTGGGGACTCTACCTCTGAAACTTGTTTTTATCTGCGTAGAGGACCCAGTTTTAGCGCAGTCTGTCCAGCAGATATTTTTAAAACAACTTTTAAATATGATTTAGTTTTAAAGCAGAAGTTAAATGCCAGTTTTCCTCAGGATATGAACAGGCCAACTTTTGGCAGCACTTAGTTTGCAGCCGCAGCATGTCTGTTCTGCTCCCCTTCCCTTCCCGACTCGGCCGCTGCTCCCGCCCCGCTGCCGCTACCCTCACTCCAGTTGTTGTTGGGTTTGTTTCATGGTTGGTTTTTTTTTTTTTCCCTCTGCAAATCAGCTTGTTATTCCTCCTTTTCTCTCCTAGAAGTGTGCTCTGTAGACTGTGGCACCCACGGGGTGTGCATGGGCGGAGCGTGTCGCTGCGAAGAAGGGTGGACGGGAGCGGCCTGTGACCAGCGCGTGTGTCACCCCCGCTGCACGGAGCACGGAACTTGTAAAGATGGGAAGTGTGAATGCAGAGAGGGCTGGAATGGGGAGCACTGCACCATTGGTAGGCAAACGACAGGCACCGAAACAGGCACATATTGCTTTCTTTTCATAAATCGTAGAAACATAGTTACTGTCGTGTATTGTAATGGGCTGTTCCCTTAAGGACCCTGGTGCTTAACTCTGACTCAAAGTGTGCTGGGTGAAATGCAGGTGAGCTCTTGGAATCCTTTAAAATCGGTAACAAAATGACTTGCAGAGATAAAAAAACCAAAAACAATAAGTTCCACAGCAAGTGAACATTAGTAAGTAAAAATGTAACAACTGGTTCATCCCCGTATCATCCAAGGCAAGATTTTCAAACTTAACTAAATATTTCTTTGTGTGAATGGCACCTCTTTTAATTTCCTGGTCTGATGCATTAGTGCCCTCCTGCTGTTCTACATCACATCTGAAACACATCCTCACCCAGAGCAGGGGTCAAGTGGTGGAGGATTAAGTGTTCCTGGTGGTACAGAAATAGCTCCCTGGTTTTCTCCTGTTATTTTCACCATGCCGAAATCAAAAATGGGAAATTCTCAGCGGTCACATTCCTTCTGAGAAGTCTGAGCAAATTTGTCTGGAACAAGAGTATCCAGCTGCTGAGTCAATGTGAGGTTCAGGTGAGGGTGCTTTTCTCCAGAAAATTTTTGGAGGACTGTGAGGTATATCTTAAAAGAAACCTATTGAGTCATAATCCAAAATCATACTGTTGTCATTATCGTAAGGTGGTAAATTTAACAAAGAAAAGAGTAGGTCAATTGAGATCTTCATAGCAATCAGGGACCTTAATGGGACAGTCTTATTACAAGTGAATTGTTATTTCTTTACTTAAAAGTATGGTGAGATTCTTGCATCCCTCAAGCTGTTTTTCTTTTTCATTCCCCTCTGATTTCTCCCTGGATATACAAATCATTTCTGATAAACATATGAATTGAAAACTAAAAGTATACTCTTACTGGAGAAAAAAAAAACCAACAATTGATATATCTTTTTGGGGCATATCCTTTGATGTTGTGGTGCTGCATGCTTTGTTACACTATGCTAATATGATTTAAATCAAAGCTTTTATGGCTGAACACTTTGTGACCAGCACAGATGCAGAGTGTTCTTTCATAACTGCTTTCAGACTTCCATCATATCAACACACCTCTGCTAGATTAATCCAGGCATTTTGTTCTCATATTAAGTGCTTCTCAGATCTTTACAAAATGCCTAATATATATTTTTTCATTAAATTCTGTAATAGTTGCTTATTTTAAAAAGTTCATGCTTTGTGCAAAATTTGTTTTGCTTTATAATATCTTAGTAATATGCCTATGTTTAGAAGTAATTAGTGTATGTAAAGTCTTTATTACTGTGCAGACAAAAAGATGCCTTTTACCAAGATCTCAAAAGTATGCTGAAAATTGCAAGGTGAACTAGTGAACTCTGCAGTGAGATTCTTTTAAGTCTAATTTTCAGAGCTTTGAACTGAGTATCTTCCCTATTACTGATATATGTAATCAATTCTTTCCAGAGGAAGGGTGATACTTCTAAAGTGATTAAAATATGCATAAGCTTTTTTTTGTTTGGTAGGCGTTAGAAAGATATCCTTGAAGCTTAATGTGGTTCTGCCTGTGGCAAGGATGAGACTGGTGCAAAGAATTTGGGTATGACCTCCTAGTGGTTATGTATGAGATTAGTGCAGTCCTAAGTTGTCTGTTGTTTGTAGACAGATATATATCCTTGTGATAAGCCTGTATTAGTATTAATTTTCATATGATCACGTTTGGTTTGTGTGACGTGGGACTGACACACAGGGAGAGTTCAGAGGATAAGGATGGCAAAGCTAATATTTGTAAGTGTTGGTATGAAAAATGCCAGAAGTTAACACTGGAAAATTTATCCTTAGAGTAAATTGATACTTTGGTACAAGGATGAGTTGCTCAAGATGTTTTAAACGTTAGTGTGAAGAACTGAAGTGCACTTAAATTTTATGGAAACTCACTTTCATTTCAAGCATTGTCTTATGGTTTCACTTTCAACTGAAAGTTTGACACATCATTTAATGTCAGAATTACTCACTGAGGAGGGTCCACCTGAAAAGATAATATTCCAGGAATGCATTTTTGATGTGTTAAAGCTTTGATTTTTAAAAATTATTTTAATGTTATTTTATTTCATTTGGTTAATCCAAAGCCATGATTTAGTCCTTTTTGGGAGGTACCTGGCAAACTGCACAGTCTGTTTGTCATAAGTCAAAGCCAGGCCAGACCAGAGTGAGAGCAAAGGAGCTGAGGGTGAATCCCTCCCCTCATTGTACACAGTTTGTATTTTTGAATACCCAGGCTTACCTCACAGGACATTTGAGAATTTCTCCATATGGATCCAAGCAGAAAAATGTGAATCCCATAGGAGAGGTTGTTTCCTCTGATTTTCCACTTTTTGCTACACCTAGTCTGAAGTGAAGTCAGCAGAAAAACTTGCTGTGATTCCAGTGACTTTAGGCCAGGCCCACTTAGAACAAATAGATTTGACTTGTGAGAAAGAAAAGCAAGTTTCTATATACAAACCAAAATGCTTCTGTTTGAGTTTCTTTACCCAAGTTCACTCAGGATATTTTATTCTATTTAATATCAAATTAGGCTTTAACAGATCCTAGACAGAATGCACACTTTTTGGCATTTTGATGTTGAGTGTCTAACAAAAATTTTACCAGAAATGCAGTTTCTCTCTGCATTCCCTGGTTTTAAGCAAAGCACTCTGAAAAGCCTCCCAGCACAGCAGTATTAGCTCAGCGTTAACAAACTGTGCAAAGCAGCTTTTACCTGTGTGCAATACTATGACATATAAGAATGAATGCACATAAAAATGAATGCACGTTCCAGGTTACACAGATTTTGATAAATCTGTATCCAGATAATATAAAAGTGAAAGGAGGGGTGTCTGGTCTTTCTCAGATGCCTGTACGTAGCAGAGCAGAATTGCAGTTCACTTTGCTACTCCAGGCAAGGAAAAAAAATTGCTTACTGAAGTGGTGATAAAGAAAATTAATCTTTTCCCAGTGCAAAAATAGACCTGTCAGGATATGTTTATTAAGTGATTACTATTCATTGATTGCAATTATGGAGGAAGTTATAACTAAATAATAGAGGGTAATCTAGATGAGGAAAAAAATATTGGAAAACTAATAACAAAGTGAAAGACTAAGGTATAGAAGTTGTTAATCTGAAACCAATTGCATGACAGAAATTTAAGATGGAGGATTTAGCTTTTCCTTGAATCATCTGAGTGCTGTTAAAGTGTGCAGTTATAAAACAGATCTGTTGCTTTCACTGAAAATAATATTTGGATGTTTAAAGCTGTTGTTTTTAAATGGTTGCAGAGGGTGTTCTGTGTATAAACTGTCAAGATAGTATTCCAAGGACAAGTTGATATCTGTGGAAATCTTATGAAACAGTCAGAAATACCAACTAAAAAGTGTAATTCCATCTGTAATTCATATCCCTGGAGCATGAAATGTGACCCTTATTAAGTTATTGGTAAAAATCTCACTGTGAGGCCAGTGAAATCAGGATTTAATCCTCAACATTTACAAGTAAAATTTAAAAGTCTGAAAATGTATCTTTTGAGGTGAGCTCTCACCAGAAGGTGATATAAGAGGTTTTCTTTGTGGCTGTCTGTTATATTCCCAAGTTTTGCTCTTGTCTGCTCATGTCCTACATAAGATGTAGGTTAAGCATTCCCTTTCAGACAGAAAATGGGGAAAGATTGTACTCAAGGCTATTTGATAGTAAGAATTGTCTTCAGCACATTTTGATCCAGACAATTCTTCTATTTTCTGTTCCTTTTTTTTTATTTTTCACTGGAAATGAGCTTTACTCCCTGGTACAGGCTTC
>JAYRBT010000028.1:4402258-4470662 GCA_036023395.1 Myiotriccus ornatus | reverse complement strand
CTGCCTTCCTGCTAGACCCAGCCCAGCCAGGTGATGTGCACCTCTGCAGACTCTGCTTAGGTTCACTCAGGTTGGAAAAGACCCTTAAGATCCTTGAGTCCAACCATCAGTCCTGGCCTTGGTACTGCTTTTGGAAATCTAACTCCAGAGCTGGGAATCTGCCACTCTCTTTCCCCCAGTGAGTCCTTGGCCCCCGGACTAAAAACATCAAAATTGTAGGACGTGTTCCTCAGTGAATACCCTTATTTGGAATTGTCTCTTAGCCCTTTATCTTATCTTCTATGTTTTCAAGCCTTGAATAAAGAAGAAAGATTGGAAACAACCAGGATTCTGTCACCTACATGGTGGGAAATAATCTAAAATTTTCAGATACAATGAAAATGTTCAGGAAGAAGAAAGGATTTTGTGTCCAGGATTAAGAAGTTTAAGTTACAGTACAGGATATTTGTGTTAGGTGTTGGGAAAAACCATGTGACAGTAAATGAAAAACTGAAGTGGGTTGTCCAAGCAAGTTGTGGACTCCTCTTTAGTGCAGCTTTTAACAAGTATTTAGACAAACCTCTGTCAGGAACAGCAGAGAAGTAATCCGTCCTGCCATGGGGCAGTGAGCTCACTAGAAAGTCAGTGAACTGTGTGAGCTCCCTTCCAGTCTCATTTTAAATGAGCTTAAAAGGCAGCATTCCTCCTAAGGAATTTATTTTATAATGGCCTATGTTAGGATTTGTACCTTCATTGCCTTTAACAATCTAAGGCCGCTCTTGGAAGTAGAATTGATCATTTACCCAGCTAAGGGGGCTAATCTGTGTGTTCTGTATTTGCAGAACAATGGGTTTGTCAATGTGGATATTGAGCCACTCTGAAAGATCCAAACAAATTTACATCCAGCAGGTAAATACTTTCAATGCTCTCCATTTAAAGCATGAAGATTCACCCAGGTGAACACTTGGTGAATGTTATTCCACCTCTGTTTTTACTAAAAAGTAAAGTGTAGTAAAAATTTCCCCCCCTCCAAGTGTTTTGGGATGACCATGCCCTTTCCAGCTTTTAGACGTGTTTATATTTGCTGTCAACTGGAAGGAAAACCACAAGTAAAGTATAAAGATTTAGTTATTTACCTTATCACGAAGTCAATAATCGATAGGAACATTAATAATGCAGCATTGTGTTATCTTTGGATATAGCAAGATATTTTTGTCCCATGATAATGCTCTTTGTGTCAGAGATTTTTTTTTTTCTTCTACTACTGATTCCTCTTGTTGTAATTACCACGGTAATGATTCAAAGATGAGGCAATTTTCAGGAGAGATGGAAAGTGTGTGGGAGGAGGCAGTGGAAAGCCATCCTATCTGACAAAGAGCAATTTAGAAGGAGCTAGATATGTTAGACTTCTCCAATGCACTTCTAACTTAAAATTAATCTGTAACAGTTTATAACCTATCAAGGCATAAAAAAAATCTCTAGCGAAGATGACAGGAATTTAGATTGCATGCTCTGTAGAGGGAGGAACACATTTTTTTTCATTTTATTTGAAAAATGTGTAGAATATTTGGGTCATGACCACTTTTCATTACTGTTGGTACAGAAATACGTTGGTAATATATATGATGACATGACCAGAAACGTTAGAGACGTTGGCTGTTTCTGTGCCTGCAGATTCCAGTTCATCGCCTGGGTGATACAATCATCCCACTCTTTTTACAGCTGGTAGCAGGTTCTTTGATAAGCACACCTGTGACACAGCCTTTTAGGTGCCAAGCTTCCCTTGGAGCGTTGTAGGGTGGTCCCCCTCTGTGTCTGTTCAGCAAAGCAGAAGAGCAGCAGGTACCTCATGAGGCAAACTCAGAGATTCTCAACTGTTTCTGTTGTTCTCTGCACATCACTCACATTTTCATTTCCATCATGCAAGCGTGGAGAGACTCAAAAGGTAGAAGATTCCCTTATGAAGCGGTATTTTGGTCGCATATGTTATATCATTTTATAACCCAAACCAAGGAAATGTACCAGTCAATCAGACAAATGGTCATTTAGTCCAGGATCTCTGTGCTTCAGTAAAGGTGCAAGTTCCTGCTAAATAAATTTCTTCCTGGAAAGTGATGCTTCTTACCTATCCCAGCTACATTTGCTGTTGAGGTGCTTTGTTTTGTAAACATATCATCTTTTATTTCACCTCCAAAACTCCTGAATAAAATATCTTGGCCCTGAAGTCCCCAGATTACACTATGTTGATAGCACTTGCTTGGGATTTTTTTTGTTTCTGATTTGTAACTTTGCAAATTCCTGCTGAAATAGACTTGGCTACTTTGTGGATCAGGGATGAGTAAACTTCCTGAACAATTTCTGTAGCACTGAGGAATCCAGAAGTACGATATGCATCCACTTACTTTATCATAAGCTGATTATGTACATTTGTAAGGAAGTATATTCTATGTGGAGATTTGTGTATAGTGAGAGTGGCTTGACTTTCAGGGAGTTTAGAAACAAATCCTTTTCATTTGCAGAATTTACATGGGGCAGCTGGGGATCTTTTTTGGCTGAAAGGCAAGCTTATTCATGAGGAAGAACTTTCCTGTTTGCATTCTTTGCTGAGGGCTTCCTGTAAATGATTGAAATATGTCAGAGTGCAGTGTCAGAACACTTGAGTGGCTTTTTTCTCTCTCTTTTTATAGGATATTTGCAGAACATGACCTTATTTCTTCCCTTCCTAGCCCAAAAAATTTAATGAGTGTGTTTTCAGCAAAACTTCCTGCATTATGTCTAGTACTTCAAAGATGCACCCAGCAGATACTGGTGAATAGCTTCCCAAACTAAACCACATTTCTTTTCTCTCCTTTTGGAGGGGCTTCTACATGAGTTATATTGATTTTCAGGCCAATTCTTGAACTCTTAAAAGACCACAAAAAGAGGGGAAGGGCAATCAATCAAGGAGCTGATCTAACTTTTGAAAGGGCAGAGCTGATTTTGCTGTTCACAGGAGTATTCCCAGCGTCAGACAGTCTTCTCTTCTCCTGCAGATAATATTTTCTGTGTTATTTTGCACCCCGTGGTGTCAAGCAGAGCTTCAGCAAGTGAGTGAATTACATGGTGTTGCTGGATACAAAACAACAAAGGCACGGGGATGCTTGTGAGAGGTCAGTGACACAGATCGTATAGAGATAGAAAGGCAGGACCAGATCTTGAGAAATATATATGTATATATATATGTAATATTTATACTTCCTAAGAAGAAATAGAAAAGAGAACAATACCTGCCCATCTTTTTGAGACCTGCTGTTTGGGTTCTTGTTAGAGATGCCTTTTCCTTGATCACTTGCATTCTTGCCTATACATTCTCAAGGTATAATTTTTGCATCTTCAGCATCAGTTTCACATAATCCTTCATGCTTGAAGATGCAAATAAAGCCAGATGTGTTTTGCCTGACTGCTGCAAACTCTATGGAATAACAATTCAGGTGCAAAGCTTTACCTTTTCAGCTTCTTGCCAATTTAGCATCAAATTAATGGCAGGATGCATGAGAAGTTAGAGACTTGTCTTCCTAAGATATTTGATGCTTTTGAAATTCTCTACTCAATATTTTCTTAGTTTAATGTTGTATTAAAAATATTAATGTCAGAAATAAAAAGGAAAAAATGGTCTCTGTAGCACCTCTGAAGTGTCAGTTCAGGATTTTGCTGTGTGATCTATTTAGGGCTTCAGGGGAAAACGAAACTATTGAAAGGCTTCTCTTTAAACTGTCAGCTCTCTGTTATGCAGTAACTGCTCACTGAGGATGAATACACACTGATGTTGAATATTGATACATCCTTCTTTCACTAAAAGCCCTTACTTAGACAGTTTTTTAAAAGATCTTAAGGAATGAATATGGGGACTTGTTCAGAGCACGAGTTATGAGGTATCGTGAGCATTCTTACTGCAGAAAGTTTTTACAAAATTCATGTTATCCAGCTCTTTTCTCTAGTTCTTTCTTTCCATCCCTACTCTGAGCTGCTTATGAAGTGCTCATTAGGTTAACATTGCTTCTGGAAATTATTCCTGTAGGTAGCCTCAGCATATTTCAGTTCAGATAGAGTTTTTCTATACATGTAAAAGAAGCAAAGCTTGCTGTACAACAGAAATCATAACATAATGTAGTGTATATCTCATTTGCCCCAAGAAATTACAAACATACTTTGGGTTGCTGAAATATAAGAGCTAAATACAAACTTGATTGTTCTTAAAGGCATTTGGGTCTGATGTTGTGGTCCACGTGTTGGGGTTCACCTCTGTATGCTGAAAGTTCAAATAATTGGGGTAATACTGAGGTCACTGTTACTTGATTTACAGCTGCCAAGAAACTGCAACTCACTGTAGATTTCTACAATTTTCAGCACATACTACTGTAATGTTTCCAGTGATATAATACTGATTGACACATAACTCTCAGTCTCAGACTGTCTGTCTTCAAAACACATCCATGCTGGGATAGATGGAAACAAAGCAATACTGGTGTCTCATTAATCTACCAGCAGCTCACAGTCATACAGAAAGCCAAAGGGAAAAGCAGGACACAAGAAATTAAGGTTACTGTGTTTGTTGTCATTCCCTCTTCATTCACTAACAGGATTAGAGCAGAAAGGATTCGTGGCCCAGCTGTTCCCTGAAGATTTTCCAGTCTGAGAGCTGACCCTTAGCCACTGCGTGCTATACACTTAATTTAAATATTTCACTCCACTCAAGTACCTCTCTTAAACAGTTAAGCAGTTTTCATGGAAAAGTAGCAACTTTGCTTCCACGAAGACTTCAGTGTGACACGGATCAGAACATTATCCCTAATGAAAATTTAGGCAGAGGAGACATGGCTGTCTGCTTATCCACGCAAAGCTTTTCTGCCTCTCATTCTACTACACTTAAAGGATATTTTTACTCCTGCCTTGCTGTAATGTGCCAGCTCTATGGCCCATGACTGATGTCTAACATCTGGGATGTGCTGCCTTTCCTTGTGCTGTCTCACTGGTTACTGGGAGCCGTGCAGCGAGTCCCAGATGTTCGAGTGTAAAACAGTCTCTGGGTTCTCTCAAACATGGTTTGTGTAACAGCACCCAAGTCCTACCCACCTCATTTGTAATTTCTCCATTGCAGAATGCCTTTCAAAAGGCTGTGGGTTTCCTCCAGTCTGCAATTAGGGAGCTCTAATTTTGACAAACAACCCACCAGCGTCAGGGTTTATGGCTTTTTTCCCTAATCCCATTCTATTTTTGGTATCTGTTCACAGTTTTTAACAGTCCAGTGTGGAGCAGGTTGATCAACTCGGCATCAGTAGACTGTGACCTGCTTTTAAAATGCTGTAAAATAAGATATCAATAAAATAGCTGCAAGGAAAGGTTTAGGTATTTCTTCTTTAGCTGTTTTGTCATGACTGAACTACACGAGCTCATAATTAATAATTCATATAATTGAAAAGCAGATACACTTCTATCATTTAAGTGTATTTTTACAGGAATCCAGGTAAAGATTAATCTCTTCTGTATTCATTCTGCTTAATTATAAAATTTCAGATGAGATTTTTTTTAGGTAGATGTTGGAAGGTTAAAGTTATTCAAGAGTGTGGAAAATGAGTAAGATTTGTAATGCACCTAGACCACATGTGTTTTAATTTGCCTTCAAATAGTTTTTCAGAGCGCTGAACAACTGAGCTAAAGAACCATAGTGCATCAAGATGCAGCCCCTGTTCTGAAGAGAATTAGTGGGGATAATAGCTTTGGTTAGCTAAGAAATAAATATAATGGTGTAATTGTGATTAAAAACATTCCGTTTAATTAAAAACTAAATCGGTTTGTAGTGAAAAATGTTACTGGTTTGCTAGGTTGTGATTTGAGGCTAGAAGCAATACTAAGAGGACAATTATCCAAAAGCACAAATTAGCAAAGAAAAAAAAAATATCAGCTTAGCAATAGCATTTTTTGCCTAGAAGAGCATGGTGATTTATTGATCTACTGCTTCGAATACTGTGATTTTCCAATTGTTAGGAATCAAAAGGAATTGCTGCTTTTCTTGTGGAATCAGTTCCTCAAGAACAGAACTGAAGCTATTTTTGTAAATTCAGCATGCACAAACACAAACCCCTAAACGTCCCAGAAGATGCTGATTCTCCCAAAACCAGAGGCACATTAGTACAGATGAGAGAACAGACTTTTTGTTTTAACCACTGGGAATACCAGAGAATAGAACTAAGTCCCTAATATAGCATGTAGCCATCCACTTTTCAACACAGTTTAAATATAAACTGATCTTTGCTTTCCATTTAATAAAACAAGGCAAAATGTGTATATGCTGGGTTACAGATCACTTCTCCCTGAAATTAATAGAGGAATTAGCATTATAGCATGCAGTCTTACAATGGAAGACAGCGTGCTCAGAATTAACCAGTTATAGAAAAAGAAGATGGGTGTTCCTCTTCCCTATTTTTTTTAAGTGCAGAATCACTTGCATTTGAACCAGAAAAGTATTACTGAGAGCAGGAAGCCATGGATCACTATTTACTGCTGAAAAGTGAAAGTGCAATATGACTTTGTTAAAATGCTTGCAGATTCTGATTAATTCTGATCCCCCCCCCCTTTTTTTTTTAGAATAAATTGATAGCAGTACATGAAAAGCAGTGGCAATGTGCCTTTTCTTGTTAAAAAAAAAAAAAATTGAAAGGGTGTTTTGGACTTAAATCACTGCATGGGAGTTCTTTAGGGTTCTGAAAGCAAGGTTAACATTGCTTCCATGCAGCACTGCTAATAGATAGTTGAATTGGGGTCAGGGGGAGCACAGTGACACAGATTTTTAGGTCCAGTTCATCTTTTTTTTTAGCTTCTTTAGAAACTAGGGGTAAAATTACTCTTTTGTTGCTGCCTCCCTTGGATCATTATTAATTGATTATGGAGCCAGTCCATAAATATCTTCCTCGTGTCCTGTGAATGTTTGAACCTTGGGGTCTTTTTCCAAAATAAGTCAGAAATATTGATTTAGGAGGGAGAAAGTCTTCCATGTTTAGAGAATGGGTTATCAGAGTCGAGGTCACTCTTTGCAAAGGCTGAACAGGCAACAGTCGCTTGACAGAAATACTGGGTGAGTGTTGCACTACAGACAGTGTAAAACCTGTGTAAATGGGTCTGCCCTCCATTCCTTGTTCCTGCAGCATTCCCCACAGAGATGGTCATGGACCAGAAACCTGAACTACTGTGCTGTTCTCACACATGTAGCTATAAGATTGAAGGGAAATGAGAAATGTATGTAGAAATTTTTAAGCATTGCCTTTCCTTAATTCAGATCCAGAGGGCCCTGTAGATGTTACGGGTTTTATGATTCTTCATTGGAATCTTCTGTTAGATATTCTATAACAATTTTGATTGCCTATATGCTCAGTAAAAAAAAAAAAAAAGTGAATCACAATTGGTCCGGCCCACCCTTAATTTCAAACACTAGTGCATATCCTTTATCAAAAGAGTTGATTAGGTATGAAATATCACTCAGATAGCAAACTTTTTGGATACACTGAAGTGTCTCCTGAAATTATTACTATTTTCATACCACATGAAAATTTTTTTAAAATAAAATTGACTGCTTATTAAAACCTAATTATTTTCCCATTCCTTTTAATCTTTCAATCTTCCATACACAAAAAATTTTCTAAGTAAATTCTGTCATCTTAGACCAGTAATTGTACTTCTAGTTACCATAAAAGTCCTTAAATCCTCATTATTTAATTTAAAAGCATTACTGCATGGAAAGTTTAAAGTATGAGATGCTTTGTATAGGGAAATATTTATTCAGCAGAACTGAGGTAGTTTACCATATTTGCCTTCCATTAAAGACTGCATCTGTTTATTCAACTTTTGTAGTTAGTTTCCCCTACTCTACTAATGATTTTTGTCAGCATTTCTGAGATAAAACATTGTAGTTGGAAAACTTTCTATCAAGTCGTATATAATGTGCCTGATTTCTTAAGGTGAGTGTTCCCATTAATATTGAATAGATTTCATGAAGTTATTTGCAGAATATGCCCCCCCAGATCTTAGTTACTTATTTTCTTTTCTGTATGTTATTGTTTGAGATAAAGATGTTATAAAATGTGAGGAGATGTCACTTGGAATTGAACTAATGACAGTGAAGTGAAAAGGAAAATGCCTGTTCTCCTCAGTGTTACTTCTGCTTTTTCGTCCTGTGGCAAAAGATTACAGGTTTACTAAAGATGAACTTTCACAGGGCTACTGCTGCCAATCCTTTACCTAAATTAGGTGACTTCAGTCCAGATTAAGAAATAATTACAATTAGCAAGTTGTTTCATTCTGAGTGAGAAGAAGGTGGAGAATTCGCTTAGAAGTCTTTCACTGACAGAGTTGTATCTCGAGGAGAAAGGCTTTGTCATTAATCTGCAGGAGAGTTTTTCCACTTGAAAAGGATTTTTGCAAAAACTTCCTGACTGCTTACAGCGGTAAATTGGATATGCACTGTGCCTGATTAAGCGTATTCCCACATATGTATTTACTCTGAAACCTTGAGCCGTTCCAGAATTCACTTTGCTTGATTATGATCCGTGGAGATCTTAAACTCAATAGAGTCAAACTGCATCAAACCTCAGGAGAGAGACCTTCAGGTGATATTTTGGTGTTACAAGGTGTTTGTTCTCTTCTTAGGTTTCCATGGCATGGAGCATTCTGGAAATCCCCTGCAGTCTGAGCCAGGGCTGGACTTGTCTTTCTGCCCCACACTCCTGCTGTGAAGTGGGAAAAGGCTGCTTGGTTTCGCAGCTTTGGATAAATGGTTATTAGCTAAAGAAAAGCCTAATTATTATGAGTTTCTAACATGTTCCTTGCAATGTGCTAACAGTTCAGCTATATATAAGCAATGAACAAGGATGCTGTAGCCCACTGAAATTGTGGGAATCAGAGTGTGGAAACCAGTTATCATTTTATTTGAGCACTGAGGGTCAGTAAAGCTGGCCTTCAGAGTAATCTCATGTTCTGGTACCTACCCCTGGGACTTTCTTAAGTAATACTCAGGATAGAAAACAGAAACTTCTTTGACATCTCTTTGATATTTAGATTTACTATGATCTGCTACTCAAGATGTGTTTTCAGCACTGCAAAGAAGGAACTAATTGCACAGAACTTTAGCACGTTTTTCTTTAGCTGTCCCATGTACAGACCTTAGATTTATTATTATTATTATTATTATTATTGTTGTTGTTGTTGTTGTCATTGGAAATTCCTTTTAACTGGTGATGAGGCAGTCTCTAGATATCTTGGCTGCATCTCTAACTCACTTGTCTTGTGTTTCCCTTCCTGAGTGAAGTGCTCCTGACAAACACTCCCAGTATCCTGAGTGACAACCTGCCTGTCCTGGTGTGGCTTAAAACCTGTCAAATATAGATGCAAGGCAATCAAGTTAAAAGTCTTGTTGCTTCTTCTGATGGCTTCAACAGAGAAATGGAAAATACTCTGCCTAGCAGCAGAAAGACTTAAGTATTCGTTCCAGAGAATTAAGGACATTTCTAGTGAGGCGAGGGGAGGAGCAGAGCCATCAGCTGCCTGATAGTAAATATGTTTAATGTAAAGCAAGCAGAGCCTAAAGACTCGTTTCTCTTCCAAATTTCTTGCAAGTGCAGATTAAATACTCTTGGCTTTCTGGGGGATGGAATGGAGAAGATGATCTCCCTAGCAGATCAAAATCACTTTCCCAGATTTATTTAGTATTAAAATATCAAAGCAACTGGCTATGTATGAAGGATTAAGAGGTTTCTTCCTTCACCACGTAGGCAGGTTTTAAAAAGTGGAACAAAAAGAGAACTAACTTATGCTTTGTCTGTGTATGCAGGATTTAAACCAGTTTATTTATGAAAACAACATTTTTATTTCTGTAGCTTTTATTAGCTATTTGTGCAGTTGGTAGATATAGAATTTGGAAAATGGCATGATATTCATGAGGCTTATGTATATTGACAGGGAATGCAGAATGGTGCCTTGCACTTTAGAATTAAAGGCGTGTTTATAGTTTACGTACTGAAATATTCATCTTCTATCCTACATCTGCCAAACAACTCAGCATACACAAATACATAACTCATAATACATTGCTTATCTATTTTCATTTGTTTTCCATATATTGCCTGTGTGGCAGAATACTGCTCCTAGGTCATGGGCATTATTTCATACTTCACACTTGTACATATTTAAACACCAGAAATTCTAGCCTTAACAAACATGTGAGGTGTATTTATTTTACTCTTCAAATATCCATTATTTTTGGTCACTTCTAATAATATTTTACTGTCATGAATATTTAGGATTGCTGCAAGCCAGAAGGAATAGGAGAAGCATTTAGTGTATGTTACTATTTTTCGTTCCAAACTACCCCACAATGCTTCTGAAAAACCTTCTATTTTTTTTGTTTGGGATTTTCCTTTGGGACAGCTGGAATGTTTGAACTCTGAAGTCTGAAACCATACAGTGTGCAGCCATGGAATCGATGTGATTAATACTTTAAGAAGATCAACTGCAAAATATAATGCACGTGTCTATAGAGTACTTTTCATCCTGAAGGGATTCCAAAGTCCTGTACCAAATTTAAGGGACAGAACATACTAATCTGCTACAGAGTAATAGAGGAAACTGTCTACTTATGTTAAGGCTCATATTTATTCTGCTGTTAGAGATAACCTGCGCACCTACACAGGATCTGCATTTGCATACCTGAAAGTTAATTGCTAAATTATAAATTCTATGCAGGCATTAATATCTAATGAATAGCAAGTAATTATATTTTAATAATGCCTGAGAAAACTGGGATTCTCTGCCCTGAGAATTATGAATTATAAGGCTCTAAACCCAAAGGGATCATAGATAATTCAGTTTGGATGGGATGTCAGGAGGTCATCTGGTCCAGCCTCTTCCTCAAAGCAGGGTTGTTATGAGGTCAGACATCAGACTTGGGCCCACAGTTTTTATGGCAGATTCCCTACAATCCTCCTTATTGCCCACTGGACAGGCTGTTACCACTCAGCGCCCTCCCTGTGCATCTTCTGTAGCATATTGAGCAGTGTAAGTAGTGTGTAATATCTGCTTTTTCTCACTGCAGTTCCCTACTTGTGTGTGCACATCCCATTCCCTCACATCCCTGAATTCAAATCAAATTACAAATCCTGGTGTAAGGAGAACAGTTCTGTTTGGTCCTTGGAAATGCTGACTAAGCTTACTGGGCATTTTGATTGACTTAAACTCCTCTGTTTTGTAAAGCTTTTTGTATGTTGTAGTTATGGTCAGAGAAATGAAATTTGTATTTGGAGCAAAAGTGGATAATAAGTGATTTTTATTTTTCTATATAAGTGGAAGTTTTCATTAAAGGAATAAAGGAGTTCATTCCTCCTGTATGCCATAAATGGAGGGCTTGTGAAGTGAAAAAAAGTATTCTGAATAACTGAACTGAGAATATCTTATATTGGTCTTATAATGTCTGGAATATTAATTTAGCTTTAGTAGGACTTCATAAAAATGTTTGGAAATGGAAAATTTGATGCTAGTGATACTTGGCTGGGATGGATACATCCAGGTGCTGCTGGTTTCTTTGAGGACTGATCAGGCTCATGCCAGCCTGGTGAAAAGAGTCCATTTGCAAGTGATTCACTGCCTTCAGGCAGCAGAAGCCCTAGTTATCCATGATCCTTCCAGCAGGCAGGAAGGGCTGTAAAGCCACCAGCAGCACTTTATGATCCAGGGGTTTTCCCCACGCTTGGTAGTCAGCTAACACATAGAAATCAGGGAAAACCCGTGTTTTCTGAAGAACAAGCACTTAGAATAATTTTAAGTATGATATGAAGTGCCCAGCTACAGCCAATCTGCCATGAGGTTGTACATTAGCTGACTGAAATCCATGTAATTCTGTTGAATTTGGCTGAATTTTGCCAGTGTGGACCCTGTTTGCAGGATGGTTTTCTGTCTACCTAAGTCCTAAAGGATTACATTGGTGTGCTTATACTCAAAGTATTTGTACATTCAGCTCACCAGGAAACGGCTGATTTAACCTGGCTTGGTGTTTACCTCCCCTGCCTCTGCTCTGAAACATGCTTGCAGCACAGTGTTGCTTAAAAAGATTTCCTGAGCAGTAGATTTGTGATGCTGACTTGCCTTTAAAACTTGAAGCAGAAGAAATGCTGGGTGGCATCTGTGTCCTGAGGAAAGCTGGGCAGTGACAATAGAGCCTCCTCTGCTGACCCATCGGGGCATTCAGAGAGTAAAAGGTGAGGTGCAATTATGGTGTGAATTCTAATTTTTGTGAAGGAATGACTAAAACCCTTGCCATAACACTGTGATTAATGCAGGGACTTTAGTTATTACATTGTAATTAGGTTATATATTCTTTTAAATATGAAGGCAGTGTTTTGCTTGGCAGTGTTTTGCTTGTTGCCCTTAATTGACTGAATTTACACATCCTGTCGGATAGGTCACTTCATCATTACACTGCCACAAAACTATTTATATAGACGTTATTTTAGAGATAAATCCAACTTGAGAAGGCTTCTTTCTCAGAAAAGATATTACAAATTACAAAGGACGATACCAGTCCTTGTATGCAATATCAGAAACATTAATACAGTAAAAGATTATGGTTGTGGTAGTGGTTTTATGAATGTAATTTCACCTGGAATTATATTCTAAGTGGATTTTGTTACAGTAAGATTAATTTGAAAGACTCAACTATCTTAAATACGAATTTTACTGCATCTTTTATATGTCTTTTTATTGGATATATGAATAGGAGTTGAATATGAGTCCTGTTTGAGAAGAATACACTGTGTAACTGAAATGTGCTGCTGGGGTCAGATTTTAGCTCTTGCTCAGAATTGCAGCAAATAATCTCCTTGGCCTGCAGAAGGAATCATGTAGCTCTGCTGCAGCAGTGTCTTTACCTATGTTCCACAGAACTACTATGCTTATGCTGGTGCACAGCCCAAACTGTTGTGAGCTGGCCACGACAAAGCCACGGTGCAGAGCCTTGATTTGCTGGCAGGATGGGATGTGTCTGTGTTCACATTGGCAATATCAGGGTGCAGACAGGACACTGCCTGGCAGGACCACCCTGGCCCTGCCTGCGCTCTGTGGGTGATGTGAGGGCTGTGTGGTGTTTGGACATCGTGGACATCCCACATTTGCAGGATTGGATCTGGCCTCTTGGCTACCCCAGAGCACTTGGCATTGCAGAGGCTTCTCAGTCTTATGAGTGAACTTCCCATTATGCAGCCTCCCTTCCTTCTTGAAACTGTGTTTTATATACACAGGCAGTCCAAATTCAGGGCTCAGCTGGAACTCTGTGTGTAGACTCAACCTTCTGAGCAGACATGGATTTTTTTGATCATTGATCTGTTTGCTTTCCTCAAATCTCAGGGCAGTTTAGCACAAACTGTCCCCCTGTTTTTCCTGCCCAGCTGCTGGCAGCTTGGAGGGGAGGGGGGGTCACACCAAAAGGTGGTGACAGAAAAAACTCGGTTGGTTGTGCACAAGGGAGAGACCTCGAGGGTGTCTCCCCCTCAAGAAAGTCACAGGAGCCCATCTGCTGGAGTCGCTTAAAATGAAGTTGGATAAAATGGAATGTTCTGCTGGGAGCAATCCCTTGTTAACAAGGCATGATGCTCTGACAGCCCTTGGGGTTTTTTCAATCTCAAATGTTTGTGACCTATATTGCAACACGAGCTTTCCTCTCCTTTTCTCTGTGTGTGTGTGTCTCTGTATCTTTTTTGTTGTTCTTTTTCTTCAAAAAGATGCAAGTGACTTTTCTTGAAACTTCATTTTTAATACCAGAAGTTTCCCTTTGTGGGACCTTTGCTTCTCTTCTTCTGAAACATCACACATTTTTCTTATATTTCTCTATTTTGTTTAAAAAATTGGATGTTACCTGAGTTCCTCCCTTTACATGTGAAAGACTGAAATTGCATAGATAGGTAGAATTTAGAGGGAAATTCTGTTATGACATACATGTCCCAGGCAATTAAAGGAATCTTACTTAAAATTCATAATTGTTTGTCTGCACAAGAAGTATTAGAGTGGAGGATTTCAGGGTCCTCGAAACTTAATTTTTGGTCTTTCCCCTTTTTTTCCAGCCTGTTCAATAAATAAAATTGTAGCTGGGCCATTCTGTAGTTCTATCTCAGGCATGTATTCATCTGCCCAACACATCTGAAAATAGATATTTATTCTGTACAGTCCTTTTGTTTGATATCTATCTTTAAGTATTCAGGGTGTTGGGTAGTTTCAAAAAATAATGCTTTCTCTGACAAATAAAAAGGAGTGGAAAAAGAGGCAAGGAAGGCAGTCAGAGCATGTTGGTAACAAACTCTTCAGTGCCACGGAGAATCTCCAGCTCTGTGTGCGAGTCCCTTCTGGAAACCAGGCAGAGCTGCTGTGGTACTTGAGCAGTGACAATGGCCTTTGTGTTACACTGAAAGGCTGGGTTAATTGTTCACAATTTGTCAATCAGTGTCACTATCCTGCTTCAAAGACCTGGCGTAGTGCCCTGCGTGGCTCCAGCCTGTTCTGGAGCTGTCCAAACTCACTCAAAGGGGCCTCACCTCTCACTCAACAAATACTGTGTTGCATTGACATGTGTTTAGTTACATGCTTTGGGGGCTGAGTTTATTTTAGTTGAACTGTTGCTCTGCAGAAAATAACTCGTGTGTGCTTACCATAACGCTATGTGTCATTTTTATTTGTATGCCCTTTCTTTGGCTTTAACTAAGCCCTGCAGGCTTTGAGATTGAAGGATTAAAAAATAACAACAGCAAATAAAAAGCATAATTTTATTTTCAATGTTGCTAGGTACCTTGTTCTATGTACCTCATTTATTATTTGCTAGATAGCTGTAGGCACACCAGCACCTCACTGAAGGAATGAACAGAAAATATGAAAACAGTGATTATCCTCTAAAATCCAAATTAAACAGGCTCTTGTCATTACTGCTTTTATGTCATTTCTCTATATTCTTCAGGTACCATCGTAGCCCAGACTATTGTTATTTGCTACAGCTCTGTAGTTAACAGCTCTAATGAGAAGAGGAGGATTTAAATGTAATTTAAATGTTCCCCTTGAAACTCATGTGTATCCTAAGAGCAAGAAAACACTGTACTGTAGAACATACTCTACTGCAGGGCTTCTTCACCCACAGGACCACCTGGTCCAGCCTCGGTGCAAGTCAGTGGAAAGGCTTCACTGCCTGCCAGGGGGCTTTGGATCAGGATGTGTGAAAGGAGGTCAGGCAGAAAGATCAACAGCAGATACCATATTCCAGACTGTTGCTGCACCACATGTGCGCTAAATGGGGAGGGGTGCTGGGAACCCTTTCTGCTTGAAAGTCCTGTTTGAAGGAGTTTGGAGGATAGATGGCTGATAATGTAGGATCAGAAGGGCTCAGAAGACGTAACCTCTTGATTTATGTTTCCATATACAAACAGTAGAGGCTAAAAGCATCATCCATTTCTCGAAGTGCTTACGAGATACCACTTAGATTTTACTTTTTTTCCTCTATCTCTCCTTTTTTCTTTAATTATACTAGGAGGTTACCTATTCCTTCAAAGTTTGAAAACTTTAAAAAATGCAAGATTTCTCTTAACTTCTCTATCCCTGGTTGCCCTTTCCCTTCTTTTCTTTCCAGAATTATTTGCTCCATTATAAGTGGGAGTTCTGATGATTCTGACTGAAACCACAAATTAATTGGGCAGATTTTATGTTTCAATTTACCTAAAATGTTTGTTTTGCAATTTTAAAGTAGTTTATGCCAAGGAAAATCTATAAATATCTGGGAAGCTGGGCAGGTGTATTTGTATACCTGGAGTTTGTGAGTATCAGTGGAGTGAAAAGGAACTCTGTGCAGAATTTATCCAAAACTGGATTAGAATTTTTGATGTACTGCCAAGACACTGGAAATTAATTTGCCAAGTTCAAAAATGAATTAACCACCTTACAGTTTGGTCTCAGAATAATTTCACTGTAGTATTCTCTTGTAAATATATCCAGCACTACCCATTTTCCAAACAAGCACTGTCCATATTGTTTTTGCTCTTCATAATGATTCTGACTCTGATGATCTCTCATATGCAAAACATATTGAAATCTTTCTTGCTGTTTTAATTACTGCATATGTACCTGTACTGAAGGTCCCAGTTTCCAGTCCCACAGACAAGTTGGAGACTGAGAGAGAAGGGAGGCTGCATTAGTGTTTCACCTTTAGCAGCAGCTACAAAAGTGTGAGACACTTGAACTGCTGTTGCCTGTACTCTGCCTGTTCTGTGAATAAATAGGTTGTCAATCTAGCACTCTAAACAAGCACTTTCTTCTTTTTTTAACCTTGCTTCTTGACATTTTCCATTAAGCATACTGTAATGGAAAAGATGAGGGGAATTTCTCTGCACAGCAGGGATAGCAACCTGTCTGCTTAGCACGAGGGGCCGTTCTCTGAGCTGTGACTGAGAGCTTCATACCTCCGTGGGTTACTTGAGATAAGATGCTGATAGCCCTTCCCTCTGTGACTGCCCTACTCTCTCTGTGACTCCCTGACTCAGAGGATTCATAAGCCAGCAGGTTGCACACTGCTGAGTGTGGGCTGCAGAGTGAAACTCTCCAAATCCCTTGAAGGCCATCAAAGCCCATGAGCCACGTGGAAATGCTGTGTGTGCAGAGGATGCTCACCAGTACTCATCACTGTGCACATACACATGCAGGAAAATTTAAAAAGAGCTAGTCAGGGCAATGCCTAAATTTAAACTTTATTTAGAAGAAAACTTGTGAGTACTAGATCGTAATGGAGCTCCGTTGTCCAGTTGGTCTAGCAGACTGTGATGCTATACAGATACTTCCTTGAAGAGAGGCAAAAATGCACATAAGCATGCATGGAGACATAACCATGCAAATACCCTAGTTAGTTGTCCATTACTTAAAGCTGTTTTGAAGTTAATTCATCATTAATTTAATAGATCCTTAAAAGAAGACATTATTGTCCAAGTACTTGTATCTTATTATTATAGTCTACCACTGTTCATTCCCTTCCCTCTGATATTTATGTTATTCAAACAGTGTGTCTTTGGAAGGCTGTGGTTAAATAAGCTCCAGAGAGGTAGCATAGTGTTTCCTAGCAACATCATGTCTATAGCAGTGGTGCTGCCTCCTCTCCTTACACTAAACGCAAAGTCATGTCCATTAATCCCCAGCTGCACTTAAAACTTTTCAGGGATTTTGCCAGCTCCCTACTGTTCATGTTTTCATCTTGCTTATATGCTGCAAGGCAAACTGCTTCAGTGGTTTAATTCTCTTCGGTGCCTCGGTTAAAACCAACCGTGTGCATTCACAATTACAGTTTGTTTTTCATTTAAAAGAAATAATTGGTCCTACGCTGTGATGCCTCCACTCAAACATTATCATTTTGGTCATTCAAGCAACCTGACAAAATGAAAGAGATAAAATAAATGTCTTGAGAATCCGTTACCTGTACTGCAAAAGTAAGTGAAATTTCTTACAGCCAAGGTATGTAATGGCAAAGTAACCCTAAATTTAACTGAAAGGGGCACTATTTATTTAATATACAACAACACTGAAATACAACTTATAGGGCTTGTTTATATCTGGTGATAGCTTTCTGGTATTCTTTAACGTGAACTGAATAGTCTTGGACCTATTGTGATAAGTGTTAAACTCCTGCAGAAGTGTAAAAACCAGTCTGGGGTGGGAGGAACTGCCCTCTGCCATCAGCTGGCTGCAGCCAAGGAGTTGGGAGGAGCAGGAAGAGATAAACTCAGAGCTGTGGCTTTCTGAACAGGTTTGTAGAAACACACAGCAGTCCAAATTAGTGATTTCTGGAGGGCTTCAACCTTTCAGCACTAGTAGGAAAGCTGCGGTAGCTTGACCATTTCTTCTGTTCCCTGCTACCTGCAGAGGCCAAGGGGCACAGAGGTGACATCCTGTCATTTTAGTCTCTCTCCAGTGCTGCACTTCTGATGTGGTGCTGCTCAGGCAAAGAAAACATATTTGTTTGTTTTCAGGCTATTTCTCACTGCTACCTTCCTCTCTCACGATTGGTGAGAAGAATATCCACAGTCTGGTAGGGTGCCCATTAGTCCTTTTGTGCTCTTAAAATGCCTAGAGGAGTGGAATACTTAATTAATAGTCACAGCTTGGGGGCACGGTGTCAAATGTGAAGGACTAACCCAGCCAGTCAATGAGACCTGAGAGAGCTGCAGCAGGTCCCTGCACGTCTTGATGCCAACAGTGACCCATCGCTGCTGGTGGAGAGAAAAATGAGAGAGCGTGAAGCTTTGTGAGCTGTCCTGAGCTAAAATTTTCTGTCCAAAAGTGACAGCAGTGAGATCCTTATTCTATGTTCTCCAGTGGTTGTAGAGATGGCAGGATCAGACAGTACTTTCAACTCAAATGAGAGCTTGTGAATGTTTGAGATCCAACACCTATTGTCAATATGGCAACACAGTCTTCTGCTCGGAGTCATGAAGAGGTGATGTCAGAGACCTGCTGCAGGTCACTTAAATCTCTTCTGTCACCTCCACAGAGAAATACACGTGCTTGTGTGGATTGGGTGCTGATGGATTCAGTTGGATTTACCAAGGCTGCAGTTTGGTTTTCTTACCCTTCTTCATAATGAATATTCAGTAAGATACCAGCAGTGCCTCCTGGGACTCATTTAGCTCCAGAAAAAAGCAGTCGAGGTGTTCTGTCACCTATGGACATTTGTTAGAATGTGTAAGCAGCTTAGCTAATTAGTAGTTTTGTTCCCATTTTGGCTCTTGCTATACAATAAGTCATGTCATATCCATAATCAATTCAAAACATACATCTTCTGGGGGATATCTCCTCTAAGGTGTTTTCCAGAAAGTGTGAAATATTACATCATAATATAAGTAAACTTAGTGTTAAATAAGTATGTATCCTAAAATTACTGTCAATGAAAGAAAATATTTTCAAAACCGTTTATTTAAACTTTGTGTTTAGAGACAAAACTATTTATTTAAACCTTGTGTTTAGAGATGCTCTGGGGAATGATGCAACTCACAGTGCAAAAGCCCTCTGAGCATTAACGAGCTTGTTGAAGAAGACGTTCCCCCTCCTATGTGTGTACACGTAGGAGACAGATCTTCTGTCAGCAGACTGTCAGCTCAAGGTTTGAAGCGTCACGGGGTTCTTAGGACATGTATTAGAGCAGTTAGGGCTCCTCCTGCCCTTTGGCTTGAGCTAGCTCTCCATTTCTCAGAGGTGTCCCCTTTCTTCACCGAGAGTGTTTGTCCCAGCAGCAGGACCTTTTTGTCTGCACAGTAAACTGCGGCGGGGTGGGTGTGCCCTGGGCTTACCTTCTGCGTTTGTCCTCCCAGATGGATGCCCGGACCTGTGCAATGGCAACGGGAGGTGCACGCTGGGCCAGAACAGCTGGCAGTGCGTCTGCCAGAGCGGCTGGAGGGGGCCGGGATGCAGCGTCGCCATGGAAACCGCCTGTGCCGACAACAAGGATAACGAGGGAGGTGAGCAAAGCCCTTCGATTCCCGGTCCCGAAAGAGCAGAGGCTTGCCCACAGAATCACTGCTGTCAGCGGTGGTGTTACATTTGTCTCCGAGCAGGTGAGAAGGAGGGAGCTGTGGCCGTGGGAGAGACGTGGGGACCCACACCTCCCGGTGGGGAGCCACAGCCCCACCCCACACCCCATCGGTGGGGAGCATGGCCCGGCCCACCAGCACTGCTTGCTGTGGCTCCTGGTGCCCGTGGGCTGCAAAAGAGCCCCCTGTGCGTGTGCACAGCAGAGCAGCTGACACGGCAGGGTGTTCAGCAGTGTTTGTCCTGCTCTGCTGTGCACAGCCCGTGTCAGTGGCTGTCACCTGCTGTCACGCTGCACAGTTCACTCGCCAGACTTCGAAGGGCTGAGCGAGGTGTGCTGAGCAGGCAGGCATGGTCTGACAGCCCTCTTCAATTTTCCCTCCTCTTTATCAGAGTTAGCCTGTTAAATATGGAATGTTTCCCTCCAAAGATGGCTTTAGTTTTTCACATTTTGTAGAGCCTTCCCTGGTATATAAGGCCACTCAGTCCTGAAAGCAGTTCTGAGAAGCTGAGCCATCTAAACAACATTGCTTAGTTTGCTCCTTCATTTGAAGCAACTTTGAATACAGTGCCCTTAGTAAGTCACAGAAGCTCCTTTTCATGTTCTCCTGCTCTCTATTAAAAACCAAGCATCAGACACATCTTTCTTCCTTGAGACTCCTTCACTTTCCTTTGGCCAATAATTAATCTAAAGAGCACACCTGTTGTTTGCTGCTTAATAGATGTTTTATAAACGTATTTCCTAAAACTGCAAAGAAACATTTGGCTGCTTGGAATGGCTCCTTCTAGGGTCAAATTGTCATTATGATGACTGCTTTCATTTTATATATGATTTCAGGGTTTAGAAATTGTTAAGTCCCGAACTGAGAAACAGGGGAGTTTGGGTTTGGTTACACGATATCAACCACATCTGAGTATCATCCACTAGTTTTAATATGTAAATCCTCTGTTTGTTCCTTGGTTTCACATGATCAGGCCTTATGGAAGTATTTTACAAGTGCTAAAGCTGATTCAATTTCAGAGAACTAGAACTTGATTTATAGCTGTAACTGAATTGTAAAGAGCAGAATCTAACTGCCAAGTTACATTAGTTGTCATTTAAATATACAAAACAAACCACCAAACTTGTCTTAATATGCAATGTAAGAAACTAAAAGGTGAACTGCTTAGATTTGCAGTTTTTACATACTTTGAAGATTCTGAAGGACAATTTGAAAATGGAGGTATCATTACAATGTCCTCAAAGCATGGAATGACTTTGGAAAACGTTATTAGAAATACTAGAACGAGAGGTTTATTTATCTATCCAGGACGTTATTCTGCACTTGTATAACAGGCAAACAGGGAAAAAAATAACGAGTGAAACCATTCTGCTGTTCATCCTGATGTAAAATTGCAGAATTCTAAAACTCAGTTCACAGAAGGCAAATAGTAGTTCATTGAAGGCAAAGAATACATAGACTGTTCCTTACAATAGACATCTAATATTATGTATTAATAATTAATGCAGAATCATATATTCCATTATCGTGCAAGGTGCATGGTTTCTGGTTTACCATAGTAAGGCACCTGAAAGAAAACAGGTTGGTCAGGCTGAAGGCTGGAAAGATTTAGGGGAGAACTCTTCAGATGTTCTCAAGGCTTGCAAGTTGAAGTCATTTTTTTCCAGAGACTAGAGAGGTTATAGCCCATCGCTTCCTGTGAGTGTAAATAGATTGAAAATTTATGCTTGTTCCAAGGTCCAGATAACCTGAGAAGTCCCTTTGACCCACACATTTTCACATGGGGAATTTTATGATAAAGGCGGAAATGAATCCTCTTGTCTTCTGACCCTGAGCTCCGCACTTTAATTCAGCAATCACTCCTGCTCTCTCATAGTCTCATCCTTATTGTGTTTCTATAGAGCGCTTGTATGATGGAGCTCAGGTGCTGTTCAGCACCTGCTCAGCTGCTGTTCCTCCACACACTTGTCAGGCACACCTGAAAAACCCAAGGCACTTTGATTTTGCCACCCTGTGTGTTGTAGCTGGCACAGGCTGAGTTACCCATGGGCTGTGGCACTGCAGAGCTCTTCGGTCTCTCTCGTGCCCTGGTGATTTTTGCTGTTGCGGTTTGCTTGATTGTGTTTTGAGTTTCTGATTTCTTTGAGACAGCATGGGGTCCTTTCCGATATGCACTGTGAGGGCAGAGCCATTGTCATCGCCATCAGTTTGTCAAAGTGTCACAGGAGCTACAACAAATCTCAACTATAGCATTAATCACTTAATGCTTAATATCTCAGAGGGCAGTTCTGCCTTTGCCTGAGCTGTACTGCTCTTTATGTGTCTGGATCACCACACACCTGGCCAGGAATGTGTCCTGTGACCTGTATGTTTGTGGGGGAGCGTGCAGGAACGGAGAGGCTGGAAGGGATGTGTGCTCTGTGCTTTGAACTGCATCTTTACATTATTGTGACTCTGTACAGAAAGGAACAGATAAAATTGAGTTTTCTCATTAGACGAAGCTGAAAACTGTACTATGGGAATCAATGCTAAAGATCCAGCTAGTTACCAGAACCCCAAGTTTCACATAAAATGCAAGATTATTGGAAGTTAAAGAAATTGCCTCTCCTCCCAGTCACTCTTTTTATTTGAAACTCAGCTGAGTTTATTTGCAGCAAAGTGTTGAGCTCATTTGCTGCTCCATTAGCAACACTGCTCTGTTAACATAGGCAGGTAATTCTGGGGTAGTACTGAAGACACAAGCTGTTCTTTCAGAAGGCAGTAGGGTAGCTCAAAATACTTTTTTTTTTTTTTTTTGCCTAAATGGGGTCCTTCTTCGGACAGCTGAACCTCCTTCCTTTCTGTCCATCTGTGTATGCTGTTAAAGTGAATCTGTCTTCCATTCTTCCCCATGTGGCAGCAAATTTAACATATTTTGGAGCTCTCTCCCTGTTCAGCCATTCCTATTGTAATTGTGTCTCACAATCAGATTCAAAGGCCTTGGGCCAAGTCTTCATTTCATGGATGTCAGGAAGAGCATTGCTGCTGACTCCAGAGGGATTCCCATTTGTCCTGCTTTGTCTTATTATCTGCCACAATGCAAACTCCACACCGTAGTTCAAAAAGAGAAAAACAAAAGATTATACTTAATATTTTCATTCTGTTTTAGTTTAATGCTCTTTAGTTGGTTTATTCCTATAAGGGGCAGATGTGTCCCTGTCTTGTTGAGACTTAAAAATCTTCATTTTAAATGAGATGTCAGTGTGGATTACTCACATAAATAAAACGTGATTCCAGAGCAGAGAGAGGAGAGGTGTCCAAAGCTGTTTTATCCTCCCAGGGCTGTTCAGGTGGAGCTGGGCATGGCCAGGATTTGGAGCAACCTGGCCTAGTGGAAGGTGTCCCTGCCCATGGCAGAGGGGGTGGAAAGAGATGGTCTTTAAGGTCCCTTCCAACCCAAACTATTCTGTGATTCTATGATTCAGCATAAACCTGTTTATGGTTACTGTAGTGCGTGGGTTACTTTGGTGAAAAAACTTGGAAGTCTCTTATTTATCTGTTCATTTATTTGTTTGTCTATAAGGGGCAAGCCTGGCTGAAAAGGAAGGAAATTCTGGCATTGAGTCACTTCTAAGATCTCTTTAAATTGGAAAGTACTTCTGTTTTCCAAACCATGTTTGGATTACAGAATTTACTCACTCTGGCCACTTTTAAAGCCAATATCTCTCCTTAATCAGTTCCTCAGTAATCTAATCGTTATTAAGCATCTTTTGGAGGGATTAGAAGTAGCTTTATTTAAAGACCTATAATTGTACTTACAATGTATAATCCCCCCAATAGACACATATAACCCATTTAATTCACTGTGGATTTATTTTAGGAAATTAAGGCATTACAGATGGTATTTTGAGGAATGGGAGAGAATATGTTACTTTTAAAATTCCTGTGTCTTTTGACATACTGCATAAAGAAATCTCTGCAGTGTCTCTTTATACCCATATTTTTGCAATAACTGTTTTGTCATAATTTGGTTGTTCCTAAATTGAAAAATGTTTTTAGTATCTCCTTAAATTGTGTGTGTTTAACTAGATTTCAACTTAGACCTCACAGTGCCTCCAGGTACATTAGACAATATAATGCACAGCAAAACTCCTATATCTTTTCTAAAGAATAGTTTCAATAGGTTTTGGATGCAATTCATACCCATTATGTTTGAGGGGTCTTTGTCCTGAGCATCCTGGGATAATTTAGGAGAGATATTTAAGAACCCTGGCCTCTGCAGAAGCAGCCTTGTCAGGAGCCCCTATTGCTCTTTCTAGACTTTTCTTTTCCTTCTTTCTTTCTTCTTCCACCTTTTACATTTTTTAGAATTACTATTTTTTATACTTTTTTGTTGGCAACACAGTTGTGTAATCTCAGAGAAAGAAAAACAGAAAATAGCCAAAATTTTGCTAAATTGGTTTGTTTCAGATTTTATCAGGATGGGAGAGGACAGGTGCAGGCAGGTTAAAAGAAAGAAAAAAAAAAGAAAGAATTAAAAAAAAAGGCTTAAATGCAATCACTGCTTATTATCACTTCTCAGATCACATTTCTCCTCAAAATGTAATTATCTGGACTAAAATTGGGAGGGGAAGGAAAGGAAGCGACCCACAGCAGTATAGAACACTAAGCTAAATAGAACGAGGAATTTCTTATTTGTTATGCAAAGTGGGACATTCTTTCTAAAATACATTTTAATTTATTTTCCACTTGGCTTTCCAAAGAGAGATGTGCATCTCTCAGAAGGCAAATTTTGCCCTTCGGTTTGCTGCTTTATAACTGTAACCCCACCAAGAAGTACAGTTGGTGGTAATTCTGTTTGGCACAATACATTAAAGATAATGAATGAGAGAAAGTCAGCTATCTGCTCCAGTATGAAATCTCTTCAGTTCATGAGAAAAATACATTTCTAGAGAAGTTCACTGTCAGGACAGTGCACTTGACTGATTGAAAGGCTGTTTATTTGAGTTGTCTTAGAAAACTCATCTCTGAAATTAGACAGAAGGAAAAGAGAAGTGTCTTCCTGCAATAAACATTTAGAAAAAAATTGCTTTTAGAAAATTACAAATCCTTTGACTTGATACTGCATCAGGCTCGTGACATTTAAGATAATACAAGTATTTCACAGCACAAAAGCAAATCATGTAATTTAGCTTGCCTCAACAAGCATTGCCTCAGCAGGGGTCTCTAATTCAGCACAGACAAAAGATTTTATGAAGTTCTCAATATAAATACCCAGAATACTCTTGGCGCTGAAAATACCTTCGCAGAGCCTGTACAATAGTCAGTTTTAGAGCATTAACTGCAATCAGTAGTTGAAATCTGCTGTGGATGGGGGCCAGGGTGAGTCAGGTGGGCTGGGGTATAAATTGTGTATCAAAACTAGACGTTCTGTAAGTTTGACAAGAGCTAATGAGTGTGCTTGTGTGTGATTCTGTTCAAACTCGGTGTCAGCCTCTAATCGCCTTTGCACACATTAGTCAGCTTATCCTGCCTCTGCCCCTCACGGGACGTGTTCCCACAACAACGTGCTCTTACAACCCGTGGAGAGGCGAAAGCAAGAAATTCAGGGGCTGCAAATTCCGCTGTTTAAAAAGGCTCTGGTGTCCACGTAGGTATCTGTGTTCACTGGGGCTGAACAAACACGTTTTTTCAAGGTTGTTCTCGTTTTGGAGCTGTCTGGGTCAGCTTTGCTCTGAGCAAGCTGTGGTTTGGAGTTGGAGCATCAATCATCCACTATACACAGGTTCTGACAGACCCCCAAGCTCTCAGGGTGTAGCTGGAGCTACACCTGCAGTAGGTTCTTCCAGCTCAGGGATGAGGGTTTTCCCGGCTGCCAGAGCTCTGGGCAGCACAGGGATCCTGAGCAGACAAGGGAAGTGAGGCTGGTGCTTGACCACTTTCATATTCCAGGGTGCTTTAAGGTATTACA
Source organism: Myiotriccus ornatus (assembly GCA_036023395.1). Taxonomy (NCBI): domain Eukaryota; kingdom Metazoa; phylum Chordata; class Aves; order Passeriformes; family Tyrannidae; genus Myiotriccus; species Myiotriccus ornatus. The sequence continues at coordinate 4,445,114 of JAYRBT010000028.1, read as the reverse complement.
GATGGTATTTTGAGGAATGGGAGAGGGTACTTTACTTTCTAAGTTTCTATTTCTTTTGATATATTGCATAAGAAAATCACTACAGTGGCTCTTTATACCCATCTTTATACCCTGATTGTGGAGTTTTTGGAGGCACACCCAGCATTACACAGAATCCAGGTTAATTCTACTTCACCAAAATATGGGATTTATGATCCAGCTTTTCCTGAAAGGCAGCTTTGGTTACAAAAATACTCTGTTGTGCTTGCAGTTAGCTATAAAAGGCAGTGGTATAATGGATGTCCTGGCAGTTTACAAAGAGACTTTCCAGTTTGGCTATTTGAGGAAACAGGGTGGAACAGGAATAGAAGCATTTCTTCTCTTGTTAGCACCAGGAACTTCTGAGGAATTATTTTGAATGATATATGCCAATATAGCTGACAGTAATTAGATCAGGCTTGAAAAGTGTGAAAATTTGGGTTAAATATTAGATAGAACTTCCTGGTAATAAGATATACTGGGCTGTGGCATAGCCAGCCTGTGGAAGCAGTTCTGCATGCAATTTTAGAGCTCAATTAAAATATTTCTGTGTTGGCAGAGAGAAGGCCTACTCTTTTGATAATCTGATAGAGCATCTCTAATTCTTTCACCTTGGGTACATTAATACTGCACATAATTAAAATCGGATCATGATAAATTAACTAATTTGCCCTTAGAGTGATCAAAGACCCTTTTGCCCTCAGGGTTCGTAGTAGCTGCTGTCTACCCCCCCCTTCCCCCCACCTCCATTTTAATCATCAGTCTGAAATGTTTATTGGAAAAAGAAAAATTTCCAGGAATTAGGCTCTGAAAGTCCCCAGCTCCTGCAGCTAGTGAAGTGTAAGGATGCCCTCTGCTGAGCACGGGCTCAGGAGTTTTGGGCTGGAAACAGAACTGTCCCCTGCTGGGTACAGAAAGCATTTTCTCAAGCAGCTGGATGTCAAGTCATAGTTCACTCATTTCTAACCTGCATCGTGAATTGAACCTGAAGCACAACCTGCAAGTGTTTGGAGAAGTGTTTAAACTAAAGATAATTTACTCACAGGGGTTTAACAAAACCCCAGTAGCTCAAGCATCAGCTTTCTGCAGAAAGGTGTAGCACAGTTCTGGCATCCAGTTGCCTGGAAGTGGTGAGAAGTATATTCAGTGGTGAAGGAAAACTGCTGCTGAGAGGTTCTAAGTACATTAGCAGTAAAATATATCACTATTCCTACGGAGAGCTTTTTAGTCCTTGTAAGGATGGTCAAGAGGAACACAACAATAAAGCCCTCTCAAATACGGCATGCACGAGGAGGTTAGTCTGCTTACATGTACTGCTTTGAAGTTTTTGCTGCATAGCAAAGTCTGCCAAGAAGCTTGTGGAAAGTCAAGAAATGTGTGTATCCATTAGCAGAAGTGAAGTCTTCATGAGGAATACTATGCCACTTGCTTGGTTTCTGAAAAGGTTTGGGAATTCAGAACCATGAACAGCAATGAAGAGTTAATCCTGTGCTGCCAGTTTAAATCAGATCAACATTTCCTCTTTCCTTCTTCTCAGTTAAGGCCAGGTCAGGAGTTCTTTTGGTCTGACATTGTTGGAGGAGGTTCAGCACCATCTTCCCTCCCTCTCCAGTCTCTTCCCTTCAGCATGCAGAGTTGCAGAGAGCTGCTAACTACCCACTGTAAACTCAGATACGTATGCCATGAAACGCAGCAATATTTTGGGGAGGTGAATGGTGAGGGTTTTGTCACTGAATTAACTGTATAAATAATTCAGCATACCTGAGGAAATCTGGAAGACTGCAAGCTCTGAAACATATATTAAAAACCAAAGTTCTGAATTCTAATTAAAATTCATGCTAATGGCAGAGTTTCTCATACAGAAAGTAGGTTTTTTTTCTAGCCCTTGTTTAAATCAACTGAGTTTAATGCAAATAAATGACTTTGTAACAATTTACTTCATATGTAATGGCACCATATGGCTGGAAAAATGGGCTGGTAGAAACCTCATGAAGTGCAAGGTCCTGCACACGAGGAGAAACAATCCCAGGCACAAACGTGTGCTGGGAAACACTTCTTTGTGCAGTGAGTGAGCACTGGAGCAGGTGCCCAGCGAGCTTGTGGAATCTCCAGCCTTGGAGATATTCAAAAGCTGTCTGGGCATGGACTTGGGCAATTGGCTTCTGGTAGCCTTGCTTGAGCAGGGGGATTGGACCAGATGAACTCCAGAGCTCCTTGCCAACCTCAGTCATTCTGTGATAATAGTCTGGATGAACTAAACATGAACAGAATGTGATATATGCTGAGTAACTGATATTTCTGTGCATAGTCAGAGATGTGAGAGCAGCAAAGTCAATAGTAGCAGGAACTGTGAATGTGACCAGCACAGTGGTGTGTAAGCCTTTGATACCAAGCAGCAGTGCCTGGGATCTGGCTGGGTGTGCTGAACACATCCAGAATTCAGTGCTGCTCTTGCAACAAGCTGGATCAACTAGTTCACATAAGGTAAAAATATCCTAACTCCTGAATCCAGCCATCTGGGAGTAAATTAGTGTAGGGGAATATAGCCATATATTATAAATAATAATGCTCTAAACAAGTGAATTGTGTATATTTGTTATGCTCTGTGCCTGTCTTTTCTGAATATTGTTGCAGCCAGCTGGAAGTGTGCGGGTCTGACTTCCCATAACTGCCCTGAAACCTTCTTACATGAGAGGCATCACAGGCAGGTTTCTCCCTGGTGTTGAATGGAGACGTTTCCAGCCTCCCAGGTCCTGAACTGGCAATTCAGAGGGGTTTGATTGCCTGCTTGATTGTTTGTGAGATAACGGTGAGATTGGCAGTGGCAGGGTAATTTACTGGAGATTGCAATGTCAGGCGGTATCCAGGGGGGCTCGTGAGCATAAAGATGTGATTCTCATGACTGACAGGAGGCTGGGAGATTGATATGCCCATTCAGAGTCCATGGTGTCATCAGAAGGGTTTGGTTACAGCATCCCATAATCTGCTGCGTGATGAGGTCATTGCAGGTGTAACTTGTGCTCACCTCTAATAACCGGTAGAGCAAAAATACGATGCAGCTGCAATGTGTAAATGTAAAATTTATACCCTGTGGTTTTGCCTCTGTTATTTCTGGTGTGCTTATCTGATTTTTTTTTTGCCTGGTGGTCATCTGAGTAAAAGAACTGAGTGGACTAAACAGTGGGCAGCTCTAAGTTCATGGCTGCAGGGTTCTCACAAACTGAACAGGAATGCAGGATACGGGAAAAAAGTTCTTAGAGCTTAATGGGAAAAGCGCCTTGAGTTATACCCTGAACTGAAGCTCCTGATGTCCTTGGAATGATTAAATAAAGTGGGTGGAAAATGGACTGTGGCAAAACAGAAAATTCCTACGGCCACATTGGAAAGGATTTCAAGAAAAATGGAGCTCTTGATGTGATTAGGCGGCTGACCTTAAAGCAACATACAGCTCACAACAAGGTGCTTTGTCTGACTTAAATGTCTTGGAGGCCTGACTGAAACATTGCCAGCATACCTTGGCAATTTTGGTTTTAAATCAGAAACAGTCATTTTAGGCACACCCAATGGAAATACAAGGCTAACTATAAAATAAGAAAGTTTTTTATAGTTTTGGGTTGGGCTTTTTTTCTTTTGTTGTTGTTTTTTCAGTTGTCGCTGTGCTGGTCTGTTGTGCATTTGAAAATCTTGGAAATGCATGAGTCATGATCTTACATAAATGTACTTTTGTCAGCTTCCCTGGAATGCTCTCTATTCTGTATGGTGTTCAGTGTTTGCCCACGCCATATTTGTATTGAAAAAATCAGATTAATACACCTTGGAGAGACTCTGAAGGTTTACAGAGATAAATAGATTGCAGATTGAATGCCTGATTCTTGCCAGAGAAGACGAACAAATGTTTCTAAATTGTTAGAGATGATAATGTTTTAAAATAAATGGTTATTAATTTCTAAATTACAGTAGAACTCCATTGAGAGAACATAGTTAAATGCTGATACCAAAGGAAAGGATGATGCTAACTTGTTACTCTATGTGCTAAAAATAGTCAGTTGTTATTTGTCTTGAGTATACAGATTGATCTTCCCATTGACTCCATTTTAATTTCTGATGTTAAAATTCTATTTTTTCTTAAAAATACATCTTAAGAAATATGGACAACCTAATATGCAGTATGATGACTGAACCCCCCAACTCTGAGACTGATCCTTCCTTAACTAAGTATGCACATAAATTCTAAGATATGTATGGGCGGTGGGAGTTCCAGCAGCACTTCCTCTGAATTGCCAAAATGGCTACAGTTTAATTTCTGTTTTACTTAGGTAATGATAACTTACTCTGTCACCCCCCTTTCCTCTCAGCTCCCAAACAGGACAACTCAAATGAAACAGCATAATTCTCAAGACAAATAAAAATTCTAAAGAAACAAGCAAAAGGGGGGAATGAAAAACAAAACAAAACCCAACAAAACAAACAAAAACCCCACCAGGCAAATAACCTCAACAAAAAATCCTTATTCCTACTACTTCATTTTTCCTAATGCCAGCGCTTAACAGATTTCTTTGAGGTTGATCCTCATCTAACATTGGTGACTCTTGGGGCTGTCCTGTGCAGGGCTAAGAGTTGGACTCAATGATCCTTGTGATCCCTTCCAAGTCAGCACATTCTGTGTTACATTAATTGTAGGTGTCTAAGCAGTGCGCTCAAAAGCCTCACCCTCGTTGCACTATTGGCTCAGTTACCAGTTTTAGGGCACAGAGATGTTATGAATAGTAAGCTTTAAGTTCTTCCCAGTGCCTTCAGTTTTCCACTGGATATTACAGCTCGGTAGCACCGTGCAGCTGGCTGAATCTGAGGATTGTTACCTTTCAGATGGCTTGGTGGACTGCCTGGACCCAGACTGCTGCCTCCAGTCCACTTGTCAGAACAGCCTCCTGTGCCGGGGCTCGCGGGACCCCCTGGACATCATCCAGCAGAGCCACTCTGGAGCACCAGCTGTGAAGTCATTCTATGATCGAATCAAGCTCCTGGTGGGGAAGGACAGCACTCACATCATCCCAGGAGAAAACCCCTTCAACAGCAGGTAGAAGCTATGAGTGTGACACTGGATCTGTGCAGTTGAGAATTTCTTCCACTGATTTTATTCGTGTTTTAACTTGAGATGCTGCTTTCAGGTGCTTCATGTTTGCCCTGATCACACTCTGTTGCAGTTTATGACGTGGGCTTTATTTTATAAACTGAGTTTTATTAGCATTTATTAGTATTTTAACGTATTGGCAACACCTAGAAGAAGGTTCCTTCCACTGAGTAGGAGCTTCTGGGCTTTATATTTTATAAAGACTGCAGTCTAGACCAAGGGAAATGCAAAGTAGTTTCCAGTTAAAAGAGACTGTGTTTTATTTAGTACCATTAACGCAAGTTTCAATAGTGGAATAACATTTCAAATAAATTTAAAGATACATTAACGTAGGGAGTTCTATTATTTATTCCTTATATAAAGCCATTTTACTTGTATCATCAATACATCTGACTAAGTGTTCTTTTTCTTCTTGTTTGTTTTTTTCCAAAGCTTGTTTTTCCTATGATTATTAATTATATATTTGTAATGAATCTAAAAGCCAGCACATCATTAATTGATATTTGATGCCATTGTATGCTTACAAGAAGATTGGTATTATCAATATTATTTAAATGGGTCTCCATGGAAAGATGCTAAGAAACTGATGAATATGTTAATTATGTTCATATCACCGAAGTTAAAGCTTAAGAAAGAACATAATTTGAGATAACGCCCAAAAGATTGGATTTCATTACAGGAAGCTGTTTTCTCAGTCAGGATCCCATTTCAGGCTTAATGGGTGATGTAGAGCAGGTCCCTCAGTATTGCCTGTAAAACAAGGATTATAATGTTTCTGGATACATCAGGGAGGTCCCCACTGTATTCGTTCCTGTGCTGCTCAAACAGCACAATCATTTCCATATTCCATCACAAAGTCCCTTCTGGATCCTGCTCTGCATAATATAGATTTTATGCTATTCTGTAAAATACTCCATGCATACATACATGGAGTTGTTTGAAAGGAAAAAAAAAAAAAAAAGAAAAAATAATTCTGTTTTCACTGAAATTTGCTGTGATCTTTTTTATCAGCTCTGTAAAATTAAGATGGGGGAATTCTTGCAGTTTTCTGCAGAGTTCTGTGAAAAGGAAAATAAGACGGGAGAAGCTTACTAATTCATCAGGCTGAATAATTTGTTCAAAAAGGAATACAGGCTATAGTATAAAAAGTAAATAGTCCACAGGCTGGTTGGTACAATGATGGTCTATGAGTTACCACCGACGTTTCCTCAAGTAAAGAGAAGCCAAAAGTTTCCTGTTATGTGCTGGATGCTGACCAAGCTCAAACCATTTCATCCTTAAGCTCTGTGGAATGAAAATGAGTGTATTCCCTGTGTCTGTATTCCACCATCACCTGATAATGTTTAGCTGTTATTAACACGATCCAGCACTTTGTTCTGAGATCTTCAAGTGTTTTACAGAAGCAGGTGATCATCATTCCAAATTTCTAGATGGCTGCAGTGCTGTGCAGACATTCTTGTGCCATCCAAGAAATATCAGAATTTGTATTAGAAATAACTAAGCTGTTTAAGTGTAGATATGAGTTGGAGTCTTCAAAACAGCCTAAGAATTAAGCTGTTGACAGCCTAAGGGGTGCAGTGACACACCTGAAGGGATACCATCCAGAGGGACCTGGACAAGCTCGAACAGTGGCCCTCGGGAATCTCATGATGTTTAACAAGTGCTGGATCAGTGCTGGATCCAGAGGAGGCATCAGGATGATCAGAGGGATGGAGCAGCTCTGCTGGGAGGAAAAGCTGGGAGAGCTGGGATTGTTCAGTCCAGAGAAGAGAAGCTTTGGGGTGACCTAATTGTGGCCTTCCAGTGCCTGAAGGGAACCTACAAGAAACACGGACAGAGACTATTTACAAGGGCCTGGAGTGGCAGGACAAGGGGGAATGGCTTCAAACTGACAGAGAGTAGGTTTAAATTAGATACTAGGAAGAAAATCTTCCTTGTGAGGGTGGTGAGACCCTGGCACAGGGAAGCTGTGGCTGCCCCATCCCTGGAAGTGTCCAAGGCCAGGTTGGACGGGGCTGGGAGCAACCTGGGCTAGTGGAAGGTGTCCCTGCCCAGGGCAGGGTATTGGAACAAGATGATCTTTAAGGTGCCTTCAAACCCAAACCATTCTATGGTTCTGTGCATTAGAGCTTTAGGCTAAGCAGGAGCTGGCACTTCAGTCCTGAGGCTCCCTTGAAAAAAATCTCATCTGAAATTCTAGGTTTTTTCTTTTTTTTAATATGTTTTCCGGGGTTCCTGGTGGCAGGAGTCTTACTGCTGTTTTATTCCTCTGAAGTACACTGCAGATTTTAGCATAACTGTGCAAATGGCATATTAATGATGTTAAAATTGGCCTTAGCCTCTAAGTTGTGAAGGTGCTTTTGATAATTCTGCAGCTCAGCTGTTATTTTTGGTACCAGTTTTAGGCAAATTATTGTATAGTGTCAAAATGTAAGTTTTAAAACTAAGGTTTTTGACTTTTTAAAAGTGCCACAGGGTTAGACTCCTGAGTTTTACATATACTGAAGCTGCCATAGTCCCAAGAATTAGCTCCCATGAAAGATACTGTTTGCTCTCATTCCACTGAGAGACAGGAAAAGTGGGGCAAAATAGTAGTTACTATTTTTTTCCAGTCTTAGTATAAGAAAAAGTTATTTCCTACCCTGCTAAAGCAACAAACAACAAAATTTATTGATTGCAAAAATATTTATGTCTCATTAATCATTTCTGTGCAGAAACAAGATGAAGTTTTCAGAAAAAAAAATGGCTACATGTTTTTACACATTTAAATTCCTTGTTAAACAAAAAGGAAAAGCACTTCATTTATCAGCTTAATTTGTAAGTTAGACTTTTAAAAGATTACCAAAGAAAGGTTGTCCTATGTGTGACTATTAGTCAAAATATAGCTTATAAAACCAGATTTTAACTACATTTTATGTTATTTTAATATCCATTGTGTTCTTGATTTTAGAATTTTAGAAATGAAAAGGAAGATTATTGACCAAAATATTTTATTCACATTATTTCCTGAAATATTAAAATTTAAGGTAGAAAAAAATTAAGTCATGGCATTACTCATTCTCTTCTGCCATATGATAATTTCTTTCTAAATCTACTTTCTGCAGTTCCCCTAGAGAAGCTTGAGTGACTTTCTTCCTGCAACTATTTCTCAGTGTTTACAACACAAAATAATTCAAGCAAAATGAATAGTGCCAATGCAATTATCTTTGTTCAATATGTTTCCAAGTAGATTTTTCTTAGCAAGTATCAATTTCTATTAAATCCCATATTCTGATATGAAACGTTATTTTGCAAATTAAAATTTGACCTGAAGGGTCAAGAAGTAGTTGAAAGTTCTAAAAGAAAAGTAACAGAAATGGTTCATTTTCATTAATTCGTTTCTTTTATGGAATATTGAAGAAAATATTACACCTGTTTGGAATAAAAATACGAGGAAGCAGTTTTTAAATAACCAGTACAATACAGTTAGGAAAATGTGGGGTTGGGATCCCTGAGGTTATGGGTTAAGAGGACTGAACTCTCTCCCTGTTTCCCAGATCGACTTGTCCTGTTTTCACGTTTCCAGTGTAGAGATGGAACCCATCTACAACGAGCTCTTCCTTTTCCATCTCCCTTTTAGCTTCCACCCCCACCAGTCTGCTTCTCTCAGGGTACAGGGAAGGAGGAAGGGAAAGGATCCAGGGGCTGGAGACTCGTCTCCAGCTGGGAGCAGCAGCACTTTCTGCCCGCTGTGCACTTAACGAGCACTCTCCAAAGAGAAAAAACTGACTGTGCCCCTTGGAGGGATAGCTCATCTTCATGTCCCTTAGGTTGAGCAAAGCTGCTTATCCTGCTGGCTGAGAAAACTCTTTGTTTTGCCTGTGCATAAAGCTGGCCTTAAAACCAAATCCTTCCTCCTGCTGGCAACGTGCAAAGCGAGGGTTCCAAGTCGCGACTGAATGCGGTGTAGGAACATCAGTCATTCCATAAGATAAGGGAATGTGAACCTTAACTTGGAGAACTGGATTGTGTAGAAAAAAAGATATGGCATTGCACCATATTTTTCAAGTGTATTAGGCACCCACAGGCACGTTATTGTACACAGGGAGGTTTTTGAGCTCTAGTGGGGCTGCAGGGTCACAGCTCTGGCCTGGCTGAACGTGAGGGAGATTTCTACGCTGCAAAGCCCCGTTAGACAATGAGGCAAAGCCTTGTTAGACAAGGAAAGCACTGACTCCCTTTCTGTATACACATCTCACTGCATAGATAAACAGAGTCTTGATTAAGGTGTACAGAGGGAGCTGGGCAACACTATGGTTCCTCAATATTCGAAAAATCTCTGGAGAAAATTGGATTTAGAGTAAATGAGACACAAGTGTTCCACTGCTCCACTTATAGACAACATAACTTCCCTTTCGCAATTAATACCTTTAAATCTCCTTCTTTTTTTCAGTCTTGTGTCTCTCATAAGAGGCCAAGTGGTGACTACAGATGGAACTCCTCTAGTTGGGGTGAACGTGTCGTTTGTCAAGTATCCAAAGTATGGCTACACCATCACTCGTCAGGATGGCACGTGAGTGTCCCTCTTCATCGAACCCCTCTTTCATATGTGGTGTCTTTGCTGGTTAACAGATGGTGTGATCTAGTGGAACCATGTGGTATCAGGCATTGCCTTCCTCTCAGGGCAAAGAGCTATTAAGTAAACACAAAAGTAATTTTTCACGTGGCATTTTGAATACTAACTGCATGTAAATACGAACAGGCTGACTTCTGGTAATGACGTGTTAGCAGGCAGACTCCTTTCAGATAAATTGCTCTGTATCTATGAAAACATTTGTGGACTACAGCAATATCCAGCTGAGACCAGAAATATTTTATTATAAAATGCAATGCAGGCTAACACTTCCAGGAAAAAAAAATTATCATTACAGAATAGTATATTTTGTTAAAAGTTCCCTTCTGCCTCTCTTTCCTTTTGAAGATCCACTCTCTTTTGAGTTTCTTCAGGGTAGAATGTAATCAAAAGATTCTAATTGAATATATTTAGACAATTTCCTGCTGTGCAAAAAAGTGCTCCTTCCCCCTTGTATCAGCTTATTTGAAATGCACACAGATTCAGATAAACAAAAGTCAATATGTCATGGTTTATCTGGTTTACTGGCTGTGGTACCTAAAACAATCTATCTGACACAGGCATTGTAAACATTTGCCATTTTATCTTGATCATGCATACAAACAATTGAATTGAAATAATTAATATGAGTCAACTGAACTATAGGGAGTAGTCAAGTGCCACATTTCCCAGAATATTAATCTGTTATAATAAAAGTATAATGCTGATTTCAGTGGTTTAATACTGCAGTAAATGGTGAGATGAACTATATTTAAATCTGAATAAATTGTTGAAGTCATTGAGTAATTTGTTACGTTGCCAGCATTTACGTGGAACAACTGATACCTACTTCTGTTGTCAGAACAACCTGGAAGCATTTTACTCCTTTAGGCCAGATTTCAAATGCCTGTGCAGCTCCACATAGCTGCTGTGGTTGTGTAGGGGGTTGGGAGTAAACACCTAATATCTCTAAAAAATGACAGATCAGTTATCCTGGGGACAGGGTTCTTATTTGTAGAACACTTCTCATTACTATGCTCTTACTGCCACCTGTCCTATTCTGTGCTTGATGGACAGGATCTTTCAGGAAAGGGATAATTAGTTGTCCATCTCAGAATGAACTTGGCTTCTCTGCTTATTCTGTTTAAGGTGGCTTGTAATAATAAATGTGGTGGTTTGTCTGTTGGGCATTTTAAAAATTACTTAGTGCAGATTTTATATCAGGGTGAGGTTTGTCCAGGTGACTTCAAATCATTGCTTGTCTTGGCTGATTTTCAGCTGTTTAGTTGCCAGAGGTTCACATCCCATTACTGATCATTTGAAGCATGACATTTAAAACATAATCATGGTCCTCCCCCTCTCCCCACCTCCGGTGGGATGGGGAGAGAATTGGAAGGGTAAAAGTAAGAATACTCGTGGGTTGAGATAAAAACAGTTTAATAACTGACATAAAATAATCATTACAATAAATTGCAATGAAAAGGAAAATAGCAAAAAGGGAAAGAAATGCCCAGCCAGATCTGGAGGAGCTTTTCCTCTAATTTATATACTGAGCCGTGGCACTGTGTGGCCTGGGATATCCCTTGGGTCATTTGGGGTCAGTTGTCCCAGCTGTGTCCCCTCCCAACTCCTTGTGCACCCGCATTCTGCCCTCTGGTGGGGTGGGGTGAGGAGGAGGAAAGTCCCTGACTCTGTGTAAGCACTGCTCAGCAATAACAAAAACACCCCTGTGTTACCAACATTGTTGTCACCCCAAATCCAAAACTCAGCGCGGTGGCAGCTATTAGGAGGAAAATTAACCCCATCCCAGCCAAAACCAGGCATATACCCATGGCCATTGGTATATCTCTGTGTCATTAGCCAGGAATGCTATTACTGGAATTATTCAGTCTTGTCACTTCTAAAGGTCACGTTTTTCTAGGTTTGACTTGGTTGCAAATGGTGGAGCTTCCCTGACCTTGCACTTTGAACGGGCCCCGTTTATGAGTCAGGAAAGGACGGTGTGGCTGCCGTGGAATAGCTTCTATGCCATGGACACACTCGTGATGAAGACAGAGGAGAACACCATTCCCAGCTGTGATCTGAGTGGTTTTGTCCGTCCTGACCCAGTCATCATTTCATCACCGCTTTCAACTTTCTTCAGTGATGCTCCCAGCCGGAATCCCATCGTGCCAGAAACCCAGGTAAGAACAGTGGGAGTGAAAAGGATACAGAAATCAGAGTCACCATGTCCCTGCAATTGCTGCAGCAAATGCCTCTGTAGAGCTGCATTTGTTCTGACAGGTACCAGGTTTTCTAGTGAGGGCTGCAGGAGATATCCCAGGTTTGTGTCACCCACACACGTTTATCTCTGGCTGCCTTGCACTGTCCCATTATCATACAATATATCAAGTATATCTCTGTATTTCAGTTGACAGCTTAGGTTGTTCGAGAGAATTTTGCAAAGGATTGGCATCTGGTGCCAACCACACACTGTTTCCTTGTTTATAACTTAGGACAAAGGAAAACTGCTCTGGTACTGTTGTTACACTGTGTTCAGTTAGTCTTTATACTGTTAGTGGAAGTTGTGGGTTCCTATGACTGTGTTTGTCATGTTTCCCTTGCATATAACTTGCAGTAAAAATACTTGTACTTAAAAAGAATGTGTACCCAGACACCCAGTAACTATTTGTCAGAAATGTCAGCTGAACTGTGTCACTGCACTGCTCTGTGGACAGACATTCCCATTAGCAGAAAGTCATAAGTTCATAAGAATATGCAAGGTGATATTAAAAAGTAAAAATAAAAATCACTAATGTGAAATGCTTGATTCTTTTCCTGTTCAGGTTCTTCATGAAGAAATTGAGATCCCTGGCTCTAGTATAAAGCTCAGCTACCTGAGTTCCCGTACTGCTGGATACAAATCCTTGCTGAAGATCATCATGACTCAGACACTTGTGCCTCTGAATCTCATCAAAGTCCATTTGATGGTGGCGGTTGAAGGGCATTTGTTTCAAAAATCATTTCAGGCATCTCCCAACTTGGCATATACATTTATCTGGGACAAAACAGATGCATATGGTCAGAAGGTGTATGGGTTGTCAGATGCTGTAGGTAAGTCAGCTTATACAAGCTCCAAAACTTTCAGGTGACACCTGTAATTAGAAGCAAGAAAACTGCAGAGATTCTTGTGGAGGGGCAAGTACAGACTGAACAGGTCTTGTCTCCCTGACACAGTTTATCTTTGTATTACTGTTCTTTTACACATTAAAGATCATATTCAGAGGGTCTAAACTCCGTCACCATGCCTTTGTTTCCTGATTGGTACCTGACTTAGAAGGTTTAGAGCAGGAAATAGGAAAAACTGGGCACAGGAACTTAGGTGAAACCTAGTCCATCATTATATTTCTGTTTTCTTTCCGCTAACAAATGATCCTCATGGCTGGCAGTCTGCAGAGCACTTGGGTTTTCACACATGCCATTATTGTAGTCTCTTGTGGTATAACACATTTGAAATGAAAACACTGTTCCTCTAATGCTCTTCAGTCTTGTAGTTCTGTAGCTATTTTTAGTTTGCTTGGTTTTAGTGGGTGGGAAAAAGAGTGATCATCATAATATTTTTCAGTTTTCATTGAGTATCAGAATAATTTTGATACAACAGTGCTAAAAATGAGCATCAGAGCTGTGCCAGTGTAGAAACAACAGCTTATTTTTACAGTCTTAATTATTTTCTATATTTTCTAAATTCATCTTTGCTGTAGCTTTTCTTTTTGACATTATTGCATTGGGATAATGCTTTCCTGAGTAATTCTTACAGTGCACTTGTGCTTAAATGCACACAAAGTTTTCACTGCTGTTTGGTATATGGTATGTAAAATGAGTACACTAAATAAATGGCATGAACATCTGGCAAATAAAGAATTTGATCTTGTCCTGTTATCTGATAGAATAATTTTATTATATTTTACAAATTGTATTTCTCACTCTCTTCCCACCAAACCAGTCACTTCCCAGTGTGAGCTGTTAAGATAGAAGTGATCAGATCCCTGCAGAGTACGTGTGAATGAAGTTTCAAATTTGTGTCTAGTCAAAGATCTGAATACAATGTGGTAGAATAAAAGAGAGTAATATAATCACTTCATCTTCTTGAGGGGACTGTGAAACTGGAATGCTGATTATTGGGAATGTGCTCTGGACATTTAATTCAGTATTTGTTCAGCAAGTATATTAGATTTTCTTTTATTTCAGTGTCTGTGGGTTTTGAATATGAGACTTGTCCCAGTCTCATTTTATGGGAGAAGAGGACAGCGCTGCTGCAAGGATTTGAACTAGATCCTTCAAACTTAGGAGGATGGTCCCTGGATAAACACCATGTGCTTAATGTCAAGAGTGGTGAGTTAGCTAATTCCATGTGTTTTCTGTCCTATATGGAGTTTTGCCTGCAAACACTTTTTATTTGCTTAATATTACACTTTAAAAAATGCATTTTCTTCAATCTTTTCTTTTCATCTTTAGCTCAGTAAGGTATGGAATACATTCCAGCTGTCAGAAACTTTTTGGAACAAATTTTTGACTGTTCTGCACAACGTGACTTTCCGAGTCCAAATATCTATCTTCTATTCTGTTGTTCATTTATTCCCCTGTAATATCTTTTTGTCTTCCCTCCCTTTTGTTTTTAAATGGACCACACCCATTCCTGGTTCCTTTTGCTTGGCTTTTTTTCCCTCTGAGATGGGGCTTACAAGGAGTATGAGTCTGTGACTAGATACTGGCTTTCATTCATCTTTCTCATTTGTCGCCTGTCTGTATTTTCCTCACTTCTCTTTGTCTTTCCATATCCTAAGCCGAACGTTTCTGATCCCCATATTTTACTCTTTGGGAGCTGAATGCTCAGCATATATTTTATTTGATCCCTATAAAGTGTTGTTACAGCCTTCCTGCTGATCCCTGCATTAACAAATAGCAAAGGGTATTTTTCCTCAATAAATCTAAAGTAGCCTTCAGGGTAGGCAAGATCAGGCTATTTGAACACACTTGCAATGCTGGGCAGTGGATACAACACTGTTGAAACAGATATTTGGGTAGTGCACGTCACTGTTGTGGGGAGCCAGTTGCATTGGGATCATACAGCTGCATTTCTGAAAGAACATGAGGCTGAAAATGTACAGCCAGATGTCCACAGTTTTTGATGACATTGAAAATGCTCACTCTGTCGGAGAATCCACTCTGTTCTTGCAGCAGGGGTCTGCTCTCTTAACAAACATTTTGAAAATAAATCCTATCTTAAAGGTATTTCTTTGAAGCACAATAAAGATCCGTACCACTACCTTCCCTCTTGCCTTTTATCACTGATCCTTAGTAGCCCTTCTGGGAGCTTCATCTGTCTCCTATCTCTTTGTTTTCTGTGTTATCATCTTCTCTGGTGCCTCCATTTCTCATTTTTCATTTTCCATTAAAAAAAAAGATGTGAAAGAATTAGAGGTGCAAAGAGAATAGTAAGGTTGGCACAAAATTCCAGACAAAACATAATATAGGAAACTGGAATGAGAGGATCCAGGCGCAGAAATAAGGAACACGTTATCTCTGCTTTTGCCTTCCCAGTTAATATCACGGTCAACACCACAGCACCAGGCCAGAGCTGTGTGGCAGTGTTTTCTTTCATAATGAACACTGAAGGACTCTGGGTGTAGGTTTGGGTTTGTGGGCGTGTATGTGTGTGCTTTTCAACACTGAATCTCATTACACCTTTATTTTTACTACTGCAAAGCCCTTTTGCTCTTCTTGTTCGACTGAAAACCCAAATGCTGGAGTCTTTTCAGTGTACAGCCCTTAAGAGCAGCTGTTGGAAAGAGAACAGCCTGAAGTCCCTTGCAATGAATGGTGGTAATAACCACTTCTTCTCTTCTTTGTCATTAGGTATATTGCACAAAGGCAACGGAGAAAACCAGTTCCTAACTCAGCAGCCGGCTGTGATAACCAGCATTATGGGGAATGGGCGCCGGAGAAGCATATCCTGTCCAAGCTGCAATGGTCTGGCTGAAGGAAATAAGCTTTTGGCCCCTGTAGCACTGGCAGTGGGTATTGATGGAAGTCTCTTTGTTGGAGATTTTAACTATATCCGGCGTATCTTCCCCTCCAGGAACGTTACTAGCATATTGGAGCTGAGGTAAGGTGTTAACCTTAGTGCTGCACTTCTGGAGCCTGTGCTCAAATCAGCCTTTACCATTACTTTTTATAATTTTGAAAAACATTGTCACTTTCAACCTATTTAAATTCCAGTGGAGAAATGGGGCACAGAAATGCATAGTTCAAAAGCCTGTAGCTTATCAGAGTAGTGACTACAGAGAAGGAATTAAGAGTACAAATCAGTTTGTACAAAAAGTGCAAACCATCCCCTTCTGTCTCATTGATACAGTCTCCCCTTGGTGCTATACATCTTCTGGTTTTGTTTGAAAGCTGCAGAACTGACTGCCCTTAGGTACTGAGCCACAGTGATAAGCAGAGGTGTAACAGTCTCCTGAGGTCAGAGGGAAGGTTTTCCTATCCGTGGTTTCAAGAGCCACTTGCCCATTCTTGCAAGTCTGTTCCTCTAGGTTGACAAGTGCAGTTCAGGTTGACATACAGAACCCTTTTGCATCATCAGAACTCTTTCTGAGATTGTAACTCTGTCCCCCTGTCCCATGCCCCTTTCCAAGCTTAAGATTTGGTCACTTAATAGGGAAGGCATGAGTGTAGAGTGTACCACTTCACCCATTTCTGTTCCATCTCCTTTTTTCATTCTTCTAGGAGAGGCAAGAGCTATTGCTTCAAACCCCAACACATGTAACTGGACCTTATACATACAGCACTATTGAGGATTTGCAGAAAAATAAAGAAAAATACCATGCACTGGCTGTGTGCTGACCCTTCTGGAGCCCACTCAGGCAGTAGCATTAGTGCTCCTGGAAACTGGATATAGCTGCAAAGCACACAGCGTGAATTTAGGTCACTAGTCTTTTCTTAATGATATGACCAATCACCAATTCCTCTGCTTCCGCTGTACTTTCAGTTTTTAATTAGTGGGAAAAAGCACAAAACTATTGGACTGTTAAAGAATAGGAGGCCTAGCTCTATTTTACACCTCTCTTCCATTCATGTCATTCTGTTGATGTCACTATTGTGAATTCTGATTCTATATAAGAGAAAAGAGATCTGATTCAGGCCAATTCTACTCTGAAATCACTCTCTGACACCTACCTCATACACCATCAGGCTGCCTCATTATATTTTTTTTTTTAAAGTCATGGATCATGCAGTGCTTTCTGCTAACAGCTCAGTGTAAGCCACAGAAGGTAGCTGGCATGGACGTGTGACCTGCTATAAATATTTATATCAATATGCACTAAAACTCTGCATTATATAGAATATGCTAATTGGTTTTTTTTCTAATTTGGTCAGTTCTATTTAGCTTTCTAGTAAATAGGACTACAGCTTTAGAGGTGAAGAAAAATATTTTCAGATTAGGATATTTAATACAAGGAATCTGTCTGCACCTCACCTCCTGATATCAGCCAGTGGCAAAGCTTCGTAGCACACCTGATGTTTGAAAATGTTGCCTCAAAGTTTACAGCAGTATCAGTCTGAGTACTTTGCTTTCTTTCTGTGCAAGAGAGATTGAGAGGGAACTTCAGTTTTCATCATATTAGAGGGGAAAATGGGAAAGAGCATCGGTAAAGAGACAGAAGATGGACTTCTTAATCTGCTGTTGTCCACTCTCTTCTTAATGAAACTGTTTTCCACAGGGTGGTTTCTTTAGCTTCTGTTAGAACTGTTAGCAAGGAACAGTGAAGCTACTGTGTAGTGAGTGCTGTTGGACAGCCGTAAAGGACTTGACAGATTTTTAGGATTTACAGGTTTTATATTACATTATGATGTCTTTTGCCCCCTATTCCTCTAAAGGGAATTAAGATCCATTCCAGCAAACATCATCTATAGCAGTAATTGTGATTCATTGCTCATCTTAAAGTCTGTATGAGTTACAGAAGTAAGAGTTTGAAGATTTGAGCCATTTAAGTATGAACAAAAGCAGAGTCTACAGCTTGTATCAAGTAACTTGGATAACATTGTAATAGCATGTCAACAAGTATTACAAACCAAATGCACCACTTTATTTAGATTTCACAACTGATGTAATTTTGGCTTCACATAAACCAAGATAACTCTTGAGTAACTTTATAAGTCAGAATATCCCGGTGTGCATTTCTGCTTCGCACTGTCCTTTATGAAGGTGCGTGATTGGAATGGCAAATAGGGATTTTGACTGAAGTGCTGCTTGTCCCACTTAACCCTGGTACTGCCAGCTGGGGGCTGTGCCTCGAGCGCTGCAGCTCAGGAGTCACGTACCTCTTTGTTTCCTTCAGTGGATATTCCTAAATGGAAATTAGATCAACACAGTGAAACTGTGGTCTGGAGAATGTATTAATTTTCTCCTGGGAAGCAGAGGACACTTTTCGCTTGGCTTTGTGTCTGGGCAGTAGACTTTAGATCAGTTAATGCTGTTTATCCCCCATTGTACAGTACCTTACTGCTCACGTATGAGGGGTTTTTTTCACCCTCACATTTGTTTTGATAGGCTTGAACAGATACCAAGGAGCATCCAAACTTGCTTTAAGCAATTATTTTAGTGACTGGAAGGAGAGAAAAACAAACTGCATAGTAGAAATTTGTTTAGAAATAGCCTGTTGGAAAACTACTTGGACTAGAGAGTTTACCTCCAACTGGCAGATAACATCCTGAGCTTAGTGCTTCTCCCTGCCCAGCTCTGTATTCAGAAAACTGCCCATTTCTCTCACTCCCAGCCCACAATATTTCCAAGTGAAAACTCTTTCAATTGTCCAGAAAGTTTCCTGTATGTGAGGGGTGGGGGTGGGGGCAGGGGTATCCTACTAGGGAACTCTATCCTTCCCAGTCACTCTTCATCTGTAAACTAAGCCAAGGCTAGTGCTGAAAAGAGATATCTTCTCCTGTGTCCTTTTGTAAAATAAAACAAATACTATGTTTGCTTTACCATCTATTCTTCAGCTAACTGTTTGTTCTTTTTTCTTCTGTTCCCTTTCTATAAAGAAATAAAGAGTTTAAACATAGGTAAGACATGAGCTCTTTCCCATATAATTTGATATGGTTTGTTTGCTTCATTGTGTTTGCTTTTTGTGTTGTGCTTCTTGTGTAATGTTATGTTCTTCATGTACCATATATAGAAACATTTTTATGTGCTAATTGTGTGTTATGAATATGCTAAGCATTAGCAATTATGAAATGCAGTCAAAAAGCAACCAATAAGTTCTGACAGTAATTACAAATTTCTAGTAGAATGCAAGTATAATGAACCCCAAGCTAACTCATAGATAAACACCTCTCCCTGCTGTCTGTAATTGGTCTAAATGGTCAAGGTAAACTACAACAGCATTTTCACAAATGCCAGAGAGGTTCACAAAAGCACTAATGACTGCATATAGGTCAAAAACTCATTTTCTGGTCATTAATGATTTTCTGAACCTGCTGTCCTTTGCCATAATTTAGTTTATATTTCATTTGTCAAACACATTTAATAGTTAGTCAACCTGTGGGTTGTATGCAACCACTAGGAGCAGTCATTGTAAGATTCAGGAGGGAGGCATAACCTTTCTGCATGTTAGGAGAAGCAATTTTTCATCGTCTCACCTCAGCACTAGGTATTCTGGATGGCAACAGCTTAGGAAACCTCCTTCCATGCCACTTGTGGGACAGGGAGGAAGTTCATCCTAGAGAAAATCAAGGACAAGGGCAACAAGAGCTGTTGTAAACTATTCCATGGTGTCCTGTGCATCACCCTTTTAAAACCATACTTTCCATTTATGTAATACAAGTTGATGCAATAGATGGTCTGGGCTAAATAGTATTACTTCCCCTTAACAGTGTATTTTGATATAGCAACTGTAACACCACTAAATATTCTTATCTGGATGAATTCATGCACAATTTGCTAATGATTATTGGTGGTACTGGAGGTTCCTTGTTTGCTTCAGTGAAGCTTAGTTCCTTTTTCAGGTGCTTAGAGATTTGCTCTGGGCAGCTTCTCTTTTTGGTCAAATTTAAAGAAAAGCTGTTGTTGCACTGTTGTGAATTCGATGCACCTATGAGAAGAACAGGGAGGATAAGCTGGTCCTGCTGGCACTTGCTGAGTACTCACACAGAGCAGAGTGAGGCTGCAGGTGCTGGTAGCCACTGCATTCACTCAGGAGGGCATGGAGGCAGAGACATTATTGGCAGAGGCCTCTGAGAAATACTGAATGCCATGGAAAATCTTTTAAAACAAGGTACAGTCCTTGGCCTCCTGTAATTCAAATTAAAGATTACAATGATGTGGGGAAAAGAGAGGCAGAGGTCTTTTTATTTGCTCGGGTGCCAGTTTGAGACATATTGACTACTCAGTTATAAAACACATCCTCATTTGAGGCAATAGTCTCATCAATCCTTTGGGGACACAGTGAGTGTCACCTTTCAGCAGTTGTTTTCTGCCAAAGTCCCTCAAAAATTTGCATGGAAAGTCTTCTACTATCTGTTCCCTTACAGGGCTCAGGAAGGAGGGCAAGGGTGTGCAGGAGGTCTGCAGCTCCAGTGAACCACTCCCTGATCCGGAACCAAAGCTTGTGACTGACTCCCTGGCACAGCTGCCCTGGGGGAGGGAGATTCCAAAGGAGAAAGGCAGGGACTGCAGGAGAGAGGGAGATAAGCCCATTTTCTGCCATTGCTTTTTACTCTAACTCATCCCTTATCCCATCCTGTGGGACACACCTGGGGGTAGCTGAGGGCAGAAGGGAGGAAGGTACGCAGATACAAGCTGGCAAAATCGTGTCCAAACAGAAGAGACCCTTCCATTCCTGTGAGGTGGCTACTGCTCTGTGTCTAGCAGCAGCTCAGCTCCTCTGGGCACTGTGTCAGCAGCTCTCACTGCTGAGACCAGCAAGGGCCCTTCCTTGTGTCTGTGCCCAGCTCCAGTCTGTGCCTACCTCAGGTCCCCCATTTGGCCAAGGTGGGGGGGGGGGTGCCTTGTTTTAGAAGGGCCACACAAAAGGCACCAGCCTTGAGCTAAGTTTGGGTGTATTTGTGAAGTATGGAACACCAGTGTCATGACAGAGTGTGTTCTTCAGTGCCAGGGGGCAGCGTGGTGGGAGAAGAGAGCAGAATTTCAAAACAATGGCAAAAGTGCAGATGTTTGTATGGCTCAGATACTTGAGAGACTGGAGGGATCTCCTAATGAAAAGAATGCTTTTTCTATGTGGCAAAGAAGGTTGAGCGTTATTCTGGAGGAATGTGATAAGGGTCTAGTGAAGAGTGCAGTGTGCTGCTGAAGATAAGGAGTGGAACTTGGGGAATAACGAGATTGTGCTCTGATCTCAAGCATGTCACTAGTCTCCCTGCATAACTTCGTCTACACCACTTAACCTCTCTGTGCCTCAGTTTCCTCCTCTGTAAAATGGGTGCAATACCCACCTTTTTAAAGTACTTTGAGATCCATGCATGAAATAAACCTGCCAAGTATTTTTTATTTACTGTATTTCTTCATCTCTAATTTCTACACTCCTAGACTTCAGCAGATGGTATTATAGCCTCTGCCTACCGAATTGCTATCAAACCCATCTCCTTCCTGCCTTCTGCAGTTTTAGAACAAACTATTATTGACCTAAAATCATGGCATGTCAAAGACTGGCATAGAGGAAAATGTAACTGTAGAAAGTGATATTTTGGGGCCTCCTCACTCCTCCAGATCTGGTCATGGCCACATGACCACAGTTATCTTTGTGTGCCGATGATCCATCCGCCAAAAGTGGCCTTATTAGAGTTTGAGCAAGTCTGATCAAGAAATGGCTTATGTCCATCATAACTTAACCTCTGTGTATCCTCACTCTTGGAGATGGGCACTTTTGCCACATGAAACTAGGAGTGTGGATATTTGGAGGCAAATCTCTCTGGTTACTGGTAAGTAACCTTCATTTTTTTTCTTCCTGTCTTCCATTTGTCTTCTATGCTTTGAAACCACCATTGACCTTATTTATGCTCACCCATAGGCTCCAAAGGCTGGAAAATTCACATCACGCTTAAAATCCAACTAAATTGAGTTAAACTAGCCAGGCAAGATTTTGAAAATATTTCTGCACTGCAGTTCTGTGTGTGTGAATGTATATATATATATATATTGCGAAGATTGACATTTCTGAATTTTCAGATGATTTGCTAAAGTAGTTCCAAAATGTGACAAGCTGTCAAAAAACATATATTTCAGAAGAGAAGTAGCTTTCCATATGAGCGCCCATTCTAATCACAAACTGAGGACCAGTTTCCTGATAACAGAAGGTTTGGAGTTAAAGTCAGACACTTGAGGTCTCTGGTTTTAGCTATATAACCAATTTCATCTGCCGTAAATGAGATTCTTGATAAGAATGAATGAGAACAAATTTGCTTTAGGAATAAATTTGTTATGCCTCTGCCTCCTATTTATACAGGACCTCACAAATCTTGTGGTGTAATCTAAGTAACTCAGAAGCTGATTCTTTGATCTTACTCCTATGACTTCAGCTTCCAAGGGAAGTTAAACAAGGTAGCGGGGAGGGGGGGAACAGATAAGCTGAAGGGAATTGACCTGGAGCAGATCTAAAGGGCTAAAGAGATCAAGACTGCTGTGCCGCTCTGGCTTACTGTGCAGCTCTGCTGTGCAAGGCTCAGTGTAGAAGGATGAGTGAGATTTAAAGTGACAACCCCTCTGAACACTGACCAGGCCCTAATCAAGTTAGGTCCTCAGATGGTGGTCCCTCAGACCTCAGCTCTGTATGAAGGTGTCAGACTTTCTTTCCAGATCTTTCTGTGCCTGATGAGCACCCAAGCTCTGAAAGCCTGTGAAGTTTCTAGACTGCTCAGCTGTTTCTGTTCTATGCTTTCTTTCTCTCTAAAGCAACAATCCCGCTCATAAATACTATCTGGCCGTGGACCCTGTTTCAGGCTCCCTCTACGTGTCGGACACCAATAGTCGACGCATATACAGAGTCAAGTCCCTCACAGGCACAAAAGACCTCGCGGGTAACTCTGAAGTGGTGGCAGGGACGGGAGAGCAGTGCCTGCCCTTTGATGAAGCCAGATGTGGGGATGGAGGGAAGGCAGTGGACGCAACCCTAATGAGCCCTCGAGGTAAAGTAGGAAAAAGAAGCTGGAGAAAACGACTGCGTGCGGCTGGGCTGGATGTGGAAATAATTATCTGGCAATTAAATCACTCCTTGCTCGGTGATTTTTATTCTGGGCTTTAATTACAGTGGATTGGCAAGTGCTCGTGCTTTGTTTAGTTAAAGCAAACTTTATTACCCCAACACTGAGTGCTGCAAAAGGAGAACAGAACACAAATTAGCAGGGTACCACTCACTCCAAGAAGCAAGCGTGTAAACCAGGAAACAAATTACTGTTTGAGATAAGGTCTTTGGGGAGAAAAACTGCCTGATGTGGCTTTTCTCTGAGTTTTTATTTGAAGTATTTCCTCTTTCTTCAGACTTAGAGAAAAAAAAAAAAAAAAAAGGAATTTTTTTGGCCTTTCCAGTTTCTAATTTTCAACAAAAAGTTTTCAAGATGATCTAGAGATTTGGGAATGTGTTTCTTTTTAAGGCTTTTTCTCTCTGTTATTTCATCTTAATTGTAAGGCTGAATTAATCAGGTGTACTGCCAGGTGTTTCAAACACCTTTGATTTTTTTTCAGTGTTTGAAAATAACTAGATGATCATAAAAGTGAACAAAAATGGAAGGTCCTGTCTCTTCGTATAGGAAGCAGTTTCAGTTAATACGTAGAAGTTAAGAAGACGAAGCTGTATCTTCTCTCACTGCCCAATAGGGATGAGCGCTGCAACCATTTGAAGCCAGAATTTTTAGATCAATATTTTATTTTCAGCCCGAGAAACGGACAAGGCAGCACGCCAAATCAAAGCAGGAAAGGCAAGTGAGAAAAAGGCTGCCCTCCTTCCCAACCGGCAGCAGCATCCATCCGTTCCTCTGAGGGAGCACCCTTTCATTCTGTGCCTTTCCTCTCTAAGGACTCCCAATGTGACAGGCATTGAACCTTCCCTTTTCTTTTTTCCTAGGCTGGCAACCCCTGTGTCTTCATCTGGAAACACCAGATGTTCTTCCCGTATTTTTACTGCAACAAGTCGAAAGAATTTTAAAAAAGGCATCCCAGAAATAATAAAATGCCCTCCTAGTTTTAAAGGAACTTTAAAATATTTCTAAAAATTCTTCGTCTTCACTGGATTCTTCTGGTGAAGAAAGCAATGCCTCAAATTTCCGAGAGCAAAACTTAGGAGAACGTTTTCTAATTGGATTTTTGTAATATATCATACAGAGTTTGAATCTAGAAATAAGCTGATGCATTCTGCTTGCTCTTTGGCATGTTTGGGGATTTCTGGGGTTTTCTTTAAAGCCCTGATGGATAAACCTGCTTGATGCCATTTGTTTGGCAGAACTGTGGGTACTTGGAGGGTTCCAGGACCTGTGCTCAGGTTGGGAGGGAGGAAGGAATGGGGAAGTGAACAGATGTCACCATCTTGTACACTTATCAATAAGACACAGCCAGCCTTGAAGCCAGGAGCCTCACTGCTGCACTGATGTCTGGGTTTTATGTTTGCAGGAATTGCAGTGGATAAGTATGGACTCATGTATTTTGTTGATGCCACTATGATTAGAAAAGTGGATCAGAACGGAATCATATCAACCCTGCTGGGCTCCAATGACCTAACTGCTGTTCGGCCTCTCAGCTGTGATTCCAGCATGGATGTCACCCAGGTAGACTCTTACTGCATTTATTTCCTTCTCTGCCTTAGAAGAGATGGGCATTTATTTTGGATGACTGCCTGGCCACTTAAGAAATACGTTATGCAGCACAAGATGATAGCTTATTTGATTCATTACTGAAATGAGTGAACCATCCTTTTTACTGTGGCTAACACGGGTTATTTATGCAACTGTAGAGAAATAAGGTTGAGATAATGGGAGTTATTGTCTTAATTGCCTGTTATTCTGTAATTATTGTAGAGCTTCCACAATGTAGCATTCATTCTTTGCGCAGAAACACAATTAGCCAAAGTTACAACCGCACGTAGCTTTAATATTTCCGAAAAAACAAAATCATTGTTTGAAATAGTTGCTGTTCATGACTCGGTTTCATGATTTACGCTGATAAACCCCTCACTAATTTGCTGTTGTTTCACATGGAATTTTAAACACTGGAAGTGTACTTTTCAGTTACGAGTTTTACAGTGATAATTTGTGCAACTCATAGGTACGGCTGGAGTGGCCTACTGATCTCGCTGTCAATCCCATGGACAACTCCCTTTATGTCCTAGAGAACAATGTTATTTTACGGATCACAGAAAACCATCAAGTTAGCATTATTGCTGGACGCCCCATGCACTGCCAGGTTCCTGGTATAGACTACTCTCTTAGCAAACTGGCTATTCATTCTGCACTTGAATCAGCCAGTGCCATTGCCATCTCACACACAGGAGTTCTTTACATCAGTGAGACAGATGAAAAAAAAATTAATCGGCTCCGCCAGGTAACTACCAATGGAGAAATATGCCTTCTTGCAGGGGCAGCTTCAGACTGTGATTGCAAAAATGATGTCAACTGTAATTGCTATGCTGGGGATGATGGGTATGCCACTGATGCCATCTTAAATTCACCATCTTCCTTAGCTGTGGCCCCAGATGGTACCATCTACATAGCTGATCTCGGAAATATCCGCATTAGGGCTGTCAGTAAAAACAGGCCCATTCTTAATTCCTTTAACCAATATGAAGCTGCATCTCCAGGAGAACAGGAGCTGTATGTCTTCAATGCTGATGGGATTCACCAGTACACTCTCAGCCTTGTTACCGGGGAGTACTTGTACAATTTCACCTATAGCAGCGATAACGATGTCACGGAGGTCATGGACAACAATGGCAACTCCTTGAAGGTCCGTCGGGATGCCAGTGGGATGCCCCGCCATTTACTGATGCCGGATAATCAGATTGTCACGCTGGCTGTTGGCACTAATGGTGGACTCAAGCTAGTCTCAACACAGACCCTGGAGCTCGGATTAATGACATATAACGGAAACAGTGGTCTCTTAGCAACGAAGAGTGATGAAACAGGATGGACAACATTTTATGAGTAAGAACGTTTTTGGATATATTAAGCATACGTTTATTTTTCAAATGGTAGTGTGTAGGCCCTAAACTGACCCTACTGAAATTTGTTGTAGGTTTTTCACTGATACTGAATAAGGCCATTGCACCTCAGTCTAGTTTGACACTGGAAATGGTTAAGTGGCTTCTTGAGTGCGTCAGTTGTGCCAGGTCCTTTGGGTGGGTGCTGATCCACCTAAATCCCTGCCCGGGGTTAGAGTTCAGGGCACCTCATCCACCTCCAGCACGAAGGACTGTGTGCCATGCCCAGAACCCCACGTTAGTTACCCTGCTCTTAGTTGTCACCACGGCTCCAAAAGTGCACGGCCAGAGCAGCCCCCAGCACTCTGTGGTTCCCACTGAGCTGCCTCTCTATAGGAACCCTCAAGCTGCAGCTTCTTTTGGAACTCAAATTATCTGTCTTTCTGTTCAGACTCATATATTACTCATGGTTGTTAAAATGTTGATTAACTTCACTGATTGTTCATTCTTGAGACAAGCGAGGAAATTAGATCCCCAGCTATCTGTCAGACCCCTGGTGTAACTTCCATAATTTGTAGATAACCCAAAAGCACACTGGTGTTCATGAGTGTATAGATTAAATAGACAGAACTTCCTCTTTAAATGAAATTCATCTGAAGAGATGAAGTTCAAAAGTATATTAAAAATCTAGAAAAACTAGTCAGATTTTTATTAATATTTCTCTTATTCTTAGTAGTCTTATTGCCATTTTTTTCATAAAAACAATTTTAAAAATAAAAGCTAAATGATATATTGAAAAAATATATTTAGCTTTTAAGTATGGCAAATCTGATGCCATATATCGTTTTATATACTTAATTAACGATTAATAAATATCATTCCTCAAAATAGTGAGCAGAAAATATGGATAGGGCTTTATATCTTGTTTTAAATGGCAGGCTGATTTTCAAGGTTAGCAATCACACACACACACACACCTCTTTTAGTTTCTTAATGCATTCAGCTTGGCCACCACTCTCTCTCTGTTTAGAGATAACACCAGTAATGCAGGAATAAAAAGGACTGTATTCAGTCTGCTCAGAACATCTCCAAACCAGCACTGCACATCGGTACTTTGTCCGTGCCGCGTTTGGCTTTCCCGTGTGAAGGAAAGCAGTGCCCTCTCGTGGGGCCCTGCACACCAAACCACTGATTCCTCGGCTAGGCTGGGCCTAGAGGTGTGGAGTGGGGTTTTTTTTTCCCTCTAATATTTTGCAAAGATTATTCCTTTACCACAAATCTGTTACAAAAGTAGTCCGGTTATGTGGCCACATCAAGGTGTTACCTGCTGATTACAAGCTCACTGGACTAGGCAGAATAAAATTCCATATTATTGCTGATGAGATGTGGATGCCCTGCTAGGTAGGGTTTTTTTCATTGTTTTTTCCTCGATAGGTAGCTCAAGATTCAGTCACATAAATTAGCTATTTCTCAAAACACTGGTAATTAATTTTAGAAAACTAAATAGGAAAGCAATTTAAAACTCAACTTGAAAATCAATAAAACACTAAAAAAGGTCATCAGAAAGTTACCAGTTACAAAACTGGTACAACTGGTGTCTGAGAAGCACACCAAGTAGTAAGTTAACATGATGTATTAGAAAAACTGCACTATGAGTCCTGAAGAAATGTAGAAGGTAGGGGCTTTGATGTCTTACTGAGATCAGCTGAAAATATCATTTAATGTGTATATAGTGCTGCAATTTTTTTCCAAGATCAAATAAGAAGAAATGTGCAACCTTTGCCTCAGGTCAGTGGAAGTTAAGTAGCATATTTAGGTCTAAATAGTACAACCTGAGGTACTGTATTAGATAATTAGTAACTTTGATGAGGCAGCAGTAATAACTTACTTTCTCCCAGATTTGTACATACATTCTCATAAGCATAGAGCCCACAGATGAGAGGACCATGTAGACATTATTTAAATCAAATTTACAAACCTAAACAATCACAGTCCACAGTCACTCCATACTGGTTTCTGTTTGTTCTTCAAAGCAGCTCCTAAGGGAAAATTCTGTATTCATCATTCTGCAATTTATTTTGGTAGCTGTAAGTTAATATCAATTGAAGATGAAAGATATATTTAGTTAATGAGAGTTTAGAAGGACAACAAAACAGCTTTCTGAGCCATTACATTCCTGCATTCATACATAGATAATCAGTACCCAAAATTGTTAATATGGCAGCAGAACCAGAAAAGAACAAAAGTCTTCTGAGTAGGAAAATACTACATGAACTAAAGTTCTTATGAAAATTTTATTTAAGTGCATTTATATCAACCAGATGTTGAAGTGCTGTGCTGTCTTACTGGGTATATTCCTTTCATTTATCTGAAACTTTACCCTGGAAACGCTCTCAGAATTAAATTTGTGCAGTTCATGTAGGTATGCATCTGTATATGCAGAGAAATGCAGCCACAAAGTGGTTTTGTGTGTGTGTGTACACACTCCATATGTGTATTCTATAGATAGCACCTGTGTGTGTGCAGGCAGCTCATTTGCAGTAGGAACAGGCAAGGCTCTTCAATAATAGAACAGCTACCAGCAGGCTCACATGGGGTAATTTAAGCTTGGTTTGGGCACGAAGCACAGATCTTTGAAGCGGTTCCCAGGGGTATTCCACTTGGACTAGGGAGCAGCCGAAGAGAAGGCTGCAGTTTTCTTCTTGAACCGGGTTTTATGAGGGCGAGAAAATGGGGATGTATGTAAATGTATGTGGGTCTGTGCCTTGCCCAGCTCTGTTCCTCCCTTCTGTTCCTCCTTTCTGCAGTGCTGGATGTGGCTCTGTCCTGGCTGCTCCTGTCGAGCAGCACACGCTCAAACCTCAGAGGTCAAGATGCCAGAGATAAAAATTGCCTGAGGCAGAGAGGTGCCGTAATACTGGGCACGGGAGAGCAGCCTGCAGGGCACTGTCACAGCTCACTGAAGGGATGCACAGTGTTTGTAGCTGCCAGAGAAGGTGACAAGTGCTCAGCTGTGTCCCACAGCTGAGCTGTAGGTGTGTTGGGTGGCCCAGCACCCACGGGATGGCTCTGGAAGGCTCAGAGCCCCTGGGCTGGCAGAGTCAGCCAACACCTCTGTGCCTGCCCTGGTGTCTGGGGACACCCAGAGCTGTCCTGGGAAGCCTTTTCCTTCTGGGGGACACTTGGTGGCAGTTAGCCACCATGTGTTGGGGAGTTGGCAGCAGGCACAAGGTTTTTTTTTAAGGTACTGGCATTAAGGAAGGTTTCCTCCCCTTGTAAGTTTATTAGCAGAAAAACTTGGGATGAAACCTTACTCTAAACTGAAGTCAGTAGCAAAAGCTCAGCAATTTCAGTGTACCCAAAGCCCACCTTGTTTGAAGATATAAAGGTTGCCTTTATCAGATCTAGTTCATCCAGCCTGATGCTGTGTCATAGCCTGTGATAGGTAGTGAGTGCTTCTGATAAAGATACCAAGAAGTCCAAGGTTAACTAGGTGTTTTTCTATTGCAAATTTTCTTTTTTACTTCATTAGGATCAGGTTCAGGACATGAAGAAGAAAGTAATACAACCATTTAATTCCTCTATAGTTTATTCTTATTATTCAGATTAATGTCTGGATCTTGTATTCTATTGAGTGCTTCCTCTCACATAATGGATAAATTAAAAAAAAAAAAAACAAACCCACAACCTTCAAAAATATGTCACTTAAATTTTGTAGTACATAAAAAGTTTCTTTTTTATTAATTTTAAATTTTTTACCTTTAAGGTATTTGTTTAAACAGAATTTTATTGATGAAATGACCAAAGTAGAAATGCCTTTTTTTAGCATTTGTGTCAGTGTGTATCTGTCATTTAAGCAGTGAATTTTTTGTATATCTAGCTTGTAAACAAAATGTTCTGCAGATCTTTATGGAGAGTAGTTTTGTATGTATTAAGTGTGTCCATCACTTGCTTATAAACCCTTTTAATCTCTGCTGTTGCTGATTCCCAGTGACCAGTGCTGGGAAACATGCCCCATGGCAGGGGCAAAACCCTGGTTTCTTGAAATAGCACTGGAATAGTTTCATTTTCCTGTTTCAGTCTCTGTACATCCACATCCATATTTACTTTTTAGACTGCCCTTGCACTTTGAACAGAGATTTCCAGTGAGTAGCCCACAGCAATCCCCAGGAATTTTTCCTAGGTTAATTAAAAACCCAGCAATGTGAATGAAGAGTTTAAATTAATGTCTCATTTGCATTGCCTAAAATATATTTGCTGGTGGGGAATTTCACCAACCATTTTTCTGGAAGTTCACCACACGCTGCACAGTCACACTGAAGGTACTCGTGGACTTTCCTGGTTTGTGCTAAACAACATCACAGAATCACACAGAATCCCACTGTCTTTCCTGTAATATTTGCCCTCTAAGTGTTCTCTTCATCACTCTGGTCTTCACTAACCGTGCCACATACAGACTCTTAGGGAGCATCTCATTATTAACCTTTGAGATTTTTGAAACTGTCCGTTTTTTGTACTTTTTCCTTGGTTCTATTTAGATGGATGCTTGTCTGGATCAAGTTCTTCCCTCATCTCTATTTTTTGAGTACTTTTCACTATTTTTTTTCTGAAGACCCTTATAAAGACTTAACCAAATCCCCTTTCATAGATTATCTCAACATTTTATCTTTTATCCAGTATCTTGCTGATATGCTGATGTCAGTATCTAGCTGATATGGTAAAAGTATTTATATATAAATATATATGTATATGTGGAGAGAAACTTCTGACTTTTATTGATAAAAATCATGCTGCTTACTTAATCTTGCATTGATCCTAAACTGCTTAAATGAACACAATGTATTATTGGTCCCTTTTAGGTAGCATGATGCTTTGTTTTATTGATTTCCTTCTTTGCCTAATGCTCCCATTGGTTCTGGTAAGGCTTGTTGCTCCACAGGTGACTTTTTTTCCTTCCTCCCCCCCAGTTTTCGGTTGCATGGGTGCAACCATTTGCCATGGATTTGAAACTCATATTTTTTATTTGTGTTTACTAAGGAGCCACTCTGTGTGTTAATTTTTGGAGATGTACAGTTCAGGTGGCACAAACAGTTTGAGGTTTGTGAATGATTTCATTGCAAAGCCGTGTTGAAAGCACTGATTTCTTTTCATCTTTCCAGCTAACCGTGACGTGCAAAGAAGTGAGCGATCTCCACGGTACTAAAAGCGCTCCTCTCCTCTTCTGTTACTCTCAGGCAATGCAGTGGATTTACCAGTTCTCTTCCAGGCTTCCCACTCCCTGGATTTCTACATTCCAAGGATGAGCAGTTGGTTTCAATCTCCACCTAAACTTTTCCTTTTATCTACACAGGACATTTTTTCTTGCCTTTCTGTGCGCTTTGGTGAGAGCCTCTTGCACGAGTAGAGAATTGCAGCAAGCAGAGTGGCAGCCTGGAATGCTGATTTTGTTTCAGGTCCCCATTTCTTGCCCTTAAGATCCAAGGAATTGCTTCTCTGTAATATGTATGCACACAAATAGAGCATACTAGAGGAAAGGGAGAAATGCTATGATTTGGTTTCCAGCAGCATTCCTTCCTTCCCCCCTCCTCAGGCTTTATACCTCTAAATAAATTACACTCAATAAACTCATGGAGAGCAGCCCTTTTTATTTTTTTTTTTTTTTAAATCTTTATGCCTCTGGAGCACTTAACTCATCTTCTAAGGTCTATTCTGAGTGCTGACTGCTGCCCTTTGTGAAACTCCTACCTATCCTGTGCTTTTCATCTTTCATCTTTATGAGCCAAAACACTGACCCCAAAATGCAATTCAATACCACAGATAAGATCAAAATGAAATTATGTTCTTAAGCTGATGTCTTTTTTTAATCCTGTATGGCAAGTTTATTCTTTGATGTGTCATTAAAGACCATACTTAGTTTCCACTAAGTATTTAATTGCAAATATGCAGTGTATGTAATTGTATATTGTAGTGTCCACCAGAAGTCCACTTCCTTTGAGTGAAATGCAACTACTAAAAAGCAGCTTAATTTACTAATTATAATTGTTTGAGCCAAATACCACTCTGTATATCCATAATAA
This sequence comes from Myiotriccus ornatus, assembly GCA_036023395.1. NCBI lineage: Eukaryota > Metazoa > Chordata > Aves > Passeriformes > Tyrannidae > Myiotriccus > Myiotriccus ornatus. The sequence continues at coordinate 4,413,119 of JAYRBT010000028.1, read as the reverse complement.
CTTAATTAATGTAATAATTTAAAATATGCTAGCCTGGATTTCCACCCATGTAATTGAGATCAGTATCTCTAAAAATATATTATTTCATCATTATAGACTCTTTCAAGAACAGAGAAATAGATATGCCCAGGATGTTCTTGAAAGCCTGTTTCATTCTGGGGTTTTTTTTGCACAAGTGTGGTGCATTATTAATACATTGGGTATTGAAATGAACATATATCCTCATGCTTTCTTGCTCTCACTAACTTTTCTATTAGCTATGATCATGAAGGGCGTCTGACCAATGTAACACGTCCCACTGGAGTGGTAACTAGCCTTCATCGAGAGATGGAAAAGTCTATTACCATCGACATTGAGAATTCTAATCGGGATGACGATGTCACGGTCATCACAAATCTCTCCTCTGTGGAGGCTTCCTATACAGTTGTTCAAGGTACCAAAGCACACTTCTCAGCACACCTCCTAGCCACACACACAGCTTGAGAAAAAGATTTGTGCCATTAGGACACTTATGAGCAGGGGGAAAATTGTGTAAGGTTTTGGAAGAGAGGCTCCCATAAAGCTTATTGCTAAAATGACAGGTAAGAGACCTTTCACAACCATGTTTTGTGTCAAGTATATGTGGTCACTGTCTGCTGGGGAAAGTTAGTCCTGCCACTGCCTCTTGGGTCAGGGTCACTTTACCCACTCACATAATTCTCTGTATTTCACTGGAAAATTGGCTCTGACTTGAGTGCCACAGAGATGCAGGCTGACTGCTGGATGTGGGCTGCCCAGGAAGAGATCCTTCTGGAGAGGCTCAGGGAGCCTCCTGCTATGAGAAGTGACATCTTCCAAATTTGTACGCTGCCCTTAATTACAGTGTGGAACAATCAGGGCGGGGGGTGGTCACTTTGAAGTGCAGTGTTACAGCCCACGTGTGGCAGGAGGCAGCAGCAGCCCAGGGGTTCAGCGTTTGTGTAGAGCTTTCCAGCACCACCCAGCCATTGTATCTGATGGAGCAAAACCAGTCAGTTATCAAAGACAGACTGAAAGGAGTTTGGTGAGTGATGGGGATTTTTAATTAAGATATAATGTCACGGGAATGAGAATACCATCATCAAACAATAGTCTCCTCCTGACATAAATGTCAACATTTATAGACTATTATACCATGACAGGTCTGGTTATAAAGACTCTATTTCTCTTATACCAGATGATTAATTACGTAGATGCTGTCCTTCTGTCAGGCAAATATTGATGTTTTGCTGACAGCTGCACACTGTAGCACTCCACCCTGGCTGAGAATGGACTTGGCTGTGTCAAACAGCTGGAGAACCACACGGCCTTGGAAGCACAGGATTATTGCTGTAACTCTCCTCTGACAGCCAGGTGTGCCCATCAGGCCACCGTGGTTCTGGTGGGAAGGCAGGCGAGTGAAGGACTGTGGCTGCCAGCTTGCACTGCTGGAGCCTCACACCTTGAGGATTCAAAGCCAAACTGTGATTCTGTACAAAGCCTCTGCTTGGAGACAGTTTTTAAACAGATGGAAAGAAGAGGCACTTACTTCTTCCTACCTATAAAGAGTACAGTAATATTTTTCTTTTTGTCCTGGAGTTTCATGGTTTGTTGTTTATCCAGCAGTTCAGTTTTCAGGAATCTTTGTTCATACCAGAAAATAAATTACGTGGTTGAACACATATCACTGCGCATTTTGATTCACAATTAAGACTGAAGGGAAAACATAATGAAATAAACACAGTATCTCTCTGCAGGCTCACTGTTACACTACTGTTCTTTACATGAATCAGTAACATCTGTAATTTCCACCATAGTACCACGTAAATGGTAATTGCAGGCTGACTTCATTTAACATCAACAGGAGTGCAATAAAAAAACAATCAAATTAAGCTATATGTTTTCTTTATGACTGGAGTAGCTAAATTATTTTCTTTTCATTATTGCTGTAGATCAAGTGAGGAACAGCTACCAGCTCTGTAATAATGGTACTTTGAGAGTGATGTATGCCAATGGCATGAGCATTAGCTTTCACAGCGAACCTCATGTCCTGGCTGGGACTGTGACTCCCACCATAGGACGATGTAATATTTCTCTACCAATGGAAAATGGTTTAAACTCAATTGAATGGCGTCTGAGGAAGGAACAGATTAAAGGCAAAGTGACTGTGTTTGGAAGAAAGCTCAGGGTAAGTAGAATCTATCGTTACAATAACGATCTTTTCCTGTTTGGGCAGAAAATTAACTTTTTTTATTTTGAAGGACATGCCTTCCCTATTTTTACTTGTTAAGAATGTACAGCTGTGGGATTGTCTTTGGTATGACATGCTTTCCTCTGTTTGAGAGCTCAGTAGGCTGTGTGGGATCATCTGCTGCAATCAGCTATACAGGCTTTGTTACTAAAAGTATTGCAAAAGTGATTGGTAAAAATACACAGAATATTACAGAATCATAGAATCATCAGGGTTAGCAGAGACTTTCAAGATCATCCAGACCAGCTGTTAACTGAGCACCACCACAGTCACTCCTAAACCACATCCCCAAGTACCACATTCATACCCCTCTTGAACACTTCAAGATGATGACTCCTCTACCTCCCTGGGCAACTTATTCCAATGCTTGACCACTCTTTCAGTGAAAAAAGTTTTTCTGATATCCAATCTGAACCTCCCCTTACGCAATTTAATCTCATCCTTTCACTTGAGACTTGGAAAAAGAGGCTGACCTTCACCTTGCCACCTCCTTTCAGGGAGAGCAATGAATTCCCCCCCCTGAACGAGGTGGGAGTCTGAGGGCTCACCATTTGTACCCAGTTGGTGCTGTGGAGCAAACACAACTGCAGCTTGAGCAGTTGCATTCTGCTGCTGTAAAATCCCCTTACAGACTCACTGACACAGGCATATTATGTTTATTCCCTTTCCCAAATGCCACGATGGGAAAATAATTGCTATAATTACAAAGTCATAAGCATAGGATAAGAAAGACACTCAGGTCATGTAATCTATCCCCTGCCAAATTAAAGTTCTGCTGCAGCTGGATTAATCCAATTCTGTGTTTAGCTGTCCTGGTTTTCTCCTCCTTTAGTATCTAAACTTTCACTGGCTGCTTTATATGTGTCATTTTGGAAGGGCTTTGAGGTACTGGGGAGAAAACAAATGTAGTGCCAATCAAGCCCTCATTCTTCTAGTAATTCTTTCAACATCAATGAACATGAGATACAGTTCTGTGTGCTCAAGATGATATGTTAAATGCAACAAATGTAAACTATTACGTAGTGATTTACAAAAAAACATTTACTTGGATGTTAAATTTTGTTATTTTCTATTGCTTAACATCTAATTCCCAATGTTGAGTTAACAACTCTTTCCTTATTCTCACAAATGCACAGAATGTACTTATTGGGGAGAGAGGGAAGGTTAGACAAAAAATTGAATGAGATTAGCAGCTAATCCTTAATGACTAAATTTCATGGCTGTGTAATTGATTTTTGATGTGTTGACCTGCAGCAGTTGATTATAAGTGGAAAACAGATCAGCTCTGCGTTTTGACTGGGTGTTCAAAATAAAAATAAATGGGACCCTGAAATGAAATTGCTGTAATCCTAACTCTCAATACTAAAAATTTAATAGAGGTACTTGTGGTAATTAGCTGACGTTAAACACATCTTTGAGCTGAAACCTTGCCTGAGATAGGTTTTCTTGCATCATGTTTATGCAAATCAAAACAATGCTTTATCTAGCAACACCTCAACATTTAATTGTCTGGTGTTAGTTCCTGTAACAATAATCACATATCCATTTAGCTCTTTTAAATGAAAATCACTATGAGATTTTCACAGGTTGAGTGGACTGAAAATGAAATTGGAAAATGAGGGAGAAAGCATAGAATTTATTTGCATCTCATTTATTCTAATTCATCTTTATAAATTGTTTAGTGAATGAAACAGAGCAAGTGTTTGGAACGTTGAGGGGGAGCCAGTGGCAGGCAGGAACAGCTGTGGCTTGTAGTGATACAACCTGCAGAGGTGAGAGAGGTTGTGGGGCCATCTCTGGATCCCCAGCTCAGAATCAGGATTATTGAAGGGGTGATCATTCCGTAGGATTCACCTCTCAGGTGGGTACCTCACCTCTTAGTGCTCTTAGGAGTAGTTTCTGGAGCCCATGCCCCTGTTCTCCAATACTGAAAGGGGACTTACAATAAAGATGGGGACAGACTTTTAACAGGGTCTAAAAGGACAGAGGGTGTTGGTTTTAAACTAAAAGAGATTTAAATTTAGGCTAGTTATAAGGAAGAAATCTTTCATGGTGCCCAGAGAGGTGGTAGATGGCCCATCCCTGGAAACACTGGTGGTAAGGCTGGACTCTGCACAGCCTGCTCCAGTTGGAGATGTCCCTGCTCACTGTAGAGGGGTTGTACTGGGTGATCTTTAAAGGTCCCTCCCAACCCAAAATATTCCATGATTCTATGAGCCCTCACACAGTGGCTGCCCGTGCCCCCAGCTGTGCTCGTCTGTGCTGTGGGCACGTCACAGCCGCGCGTGTCAGCCTCTGCACACACACGGGTGGATTTCATTACCCTGAGAAAGGAAGCCCTGCACTTCACCTTTGTCTTCTCCCACTCACTGTCTGCTGCTGTTTTATGCACCACACGTTCAGTGTCTTGTGGTAGCTTCAGATAAAGTCGTGATAAGATTCCCTTCTGAAGAGTTTTTGTTGCGGTGCAGCATCACGTAAAGTGACTTTTGTGGCCAGACCTTTGCAAGGCACAAAGGGCACATCCCCACAAGCCACTTCAGCAGCAGCTGAGGGAAAACCAGATGTGCTCGTGGGTAGGGAACAAAAGAGAAAGGGCTTGTTAGGTAATCTGCAGTCATGATAATTGTAACTGTTATTACTGTTCCCAGGAAGAGTGGGAGTTAGTCAGCCTGTTTGGGTTTCTGTATAATTAATATGATACTGCAATTACACTCTCCGGTTTTCCTTATTTTACAAATGCAAATGGAGTTACTGGATTATCCAAGCAGGTGATGTTTGTGTGTGCATCTCCAAGTGATATTTGTGGGTGTGCACAGCTCTTGTCTGTATAATCATTGTAAAAAACCCTACTGATTTTGTTTTCTGTGGCAAAAAACCTAAAAACTATTACAATGTTTTTGAGAAAATAGAGGATACCTGGATCAGAGTTTCCTACATGCAGATTATGGTTGCAGTTACTGTAACGGAGGGAAGGAACTCCAGAAATCCCAGTTGCCTTATGAAGCTTCAGAAATTACAAAAAAAGCCAAAACAGAAACAAACAAAAGCTAAAATTAACTTCATCATCTTTCTGAAAGACTTCTTTTTTTTTTCTTTTTAGAAAATCTGCCCATCCTTTATTAATTGGGATCTGTCAGTCATACACTAACCCTTTAATTCTATAGCTAAATGTTTTGAGGAAGTGAAAGGCCTTTTTCTGTTAATAGAAAGGGTTTTCTTATGTCTCTGTCATCAGGACTGATCCTACAAAACGAGAGTAACCAGCTGAGAAAGTACTGATGTTGAGTTTGGCTTCCCTGGCTTTGCTTTGCTTTCATTATAATGGGGGAGCAGAATATGATTTATTTTGCCCCAAGGTGTTTTAAGAAAAATACCCTATCTTTTCTTTGAATCATAGGAGAAGTTGCTGGGATAACCTTTGGGAAAACCTACAGAAGAGAGCTTTTTTTTCTAGTAATTGCCCACCGAGGAAATGCAAACTGCTAAAGAGATAAATTTTATTAATGGAGAAAATTAGGATAATGAGCAATAATTTGAAATAATTATTTCTTTACAAACACAAAATTGTATTAATTTTAAATGTGCTTTCTGTATAACTGATTTCCTACTGAGTTGGTAGGAGTGGGAATTGGGTTTACCCCTGCCAGTGAATATATCTTAGAATAACTTTTATGTCCTCAAGGAAGGCTCGGGGTTAATTTACATATTGTTTGATGTGCAGTTTAATTTTGGGTAAGAGAAAACGTTGCTTAATCAAAGCCACTGTAAAATATAAGCTGAAGAACAAATTCCCAGAAATTGATGAATACTTTTTAAGTAGTCATTGCTCTCAAATTGTATCTAATTTAAAGACTTCTACTTTATTAATGATGCATCTACAATTAAATTACTTAAGAAGCTTTATCAGATTACAGCATTAGCCTGAATTCTATGGCTTAGCCCCCAGTGAATATATTTATGTATCTCTCATTATAGCATTCTCACTAGAAGCCTCTCCATTTGGCATTCTTATTCTCCTTTGCTTCTGTTTTGCTCTTTTACTTAAAAAAAAAAAAAAATCTGCCTCTGAAACTCTTCATGCTGAACTTTGAATGAAAATTATAACAACAACAAATATTTAACCTCATTATTTAGCACTTTTGTTTCTCAACACTAGAAGTCCATCTTTCCCAGCCTGTATGATCAGGATTTTTAAACAGAAAAATTGAAACCCATTCCAAGTGATTGGGTTGCTGAAGGATCTATTGAATATTTGGAAAGTAAATGAAGAAAACAATAAATGAATGAATGCTAAGCAGGGTGTTGGAATTACAGAAGCCAAGTGGCTAAACCTCAGTGAAGGCACAAAATTATGATTTCTTCTGTGGTTCTTAGGGTGATTGTAGGGTGAAAAGCAAAGAACTATTTATGGCAGAAGTAGAAAAATTGCTTCCATGCAAAATAATTCATTTCGCTGCACTTAAACATTTAGGTGTGCAGATTGTCTGCCTGTTCCGACCGTAAGGGAAGCCTTTGTCTGTAGGATGTCATCTCCCATGTTGCAGGGAGATCGGAAATCAAAATGACATATTTGAATATACTGAGAAGTAGAAAGCAAAAACCAGTTCACAGGAAGACACCCTGCACTTCCCAAAGCTGATTTCTCTGTTGTGTTTTCGCACTGTAAGTCCAGAGGGATGGTGTGCCCACCGCACGCTGAGTGCAGCCTCCTTTCCTCCCCTTCCGCAGGTGCACGGGAGGAATTTACTGTCTATCGACTACGACCGGAACATTCGCACGGAGAAGATCTATGACGACCACCGGAAATTCACCCTGCGGATCATTTACGACCAGCTGGGACGGCCCTTCCTGTGGCTGCCCAGCAGTGGCCTGGCTGCTGTCAACGTGTCCTACTTCCTGAACGGGCGCCTGGCCGGGCTCCAGCGCGGCGCCATGAGCGAGAGGACCGACATCGACAAGCAAGGCAGGATCACATCCCGCATGTTTTCCGATGGGAAAGTGTGGAGCTACACCTACCTAGAGAACGTAGGTGATGCTGTCTTACCTTCTGGCATCAGCTGCAAAGACACAAAGCACTGCCCAGCCTCATTTTAAGGTGTACGCATAACACACGCGCACAAACTATCTCAAATTTGATGTGTTCCAGCTGTTAAGAATCCCTACATACCTGGTCTCAAAATTCCTTATTTTTTAATTAGTCAGCTGAATTGGACTAATTTTTAGTGGGAAATATTTTGTTCATGGTTTGTGTCTTTTGATGTTTTCCTGACAACGGTGAGGCTGCCGTAAAATGGCGTAAACTAACACGATGAATTGTGCTTAATTAAGCCCAAAAATGCACGACTAAAGCTGACAAAAGGTTCATGTAGGAAGAGGTAATTCATCTTTAATCATTACTTATTAAATGAAAGCTAAATGAAGACCCTTTAGTCATAAAATTGTCTTAAATACTGCAAAATTGAGTATTGTTTTCCCTTTCTCTTCTTGTTGTTCTAAGCAAACCAGAGCTGATGCTTTCTGCTTTCTCACGTATTTCACAGTAACGGTTGTGAATTACTACTGCTGGCAGAAAGATAAATCAAGTCATTTATCTAACTCCTCTGCATCCCTCAGGAAAAGGAAAAAAAAAGAAAGAAAAAGAAAAAAAAAGTCCTCCTACAGGGAGGGTAGCTCACAGGTTGCTAACCTACACTTTCTCTGGAGCGTCAGCATATTGATTTCCAAGGAGCAGATCCTCTCATCTGGCAATCTGACAATATCCCTGAGCAGCTCCGTGCCCCTAACTAATGTATCTGATTCTCTTTGTAGTCATTTAACATTAGTGCCTCTCCAGTAAACTTTTCTTGGTGCCCTCCCACAGGCCACGTGCTGAAACGTGGTAACTGTTTGTTCTTGCTTCCCCTCTAGTCCATGGTGTTGCTGCTCCAGAGTCAGCGACAGTACATCTTCGAGTACGACTCCTCGGACCGCCTCCATGCTGTCACCATGCCCAGCGTGGCTCGGCACAGCATGTCCACCCACACCTCCGTCGGCTACATCAGGAATATCTACAACCCTCCTGAAAGCAACGCTTCCGTGATTTTTGATTACAGCGACGACGGGAGGATTTTGAAAACGTCGTTTTTGGGTACTGGCCGGCAAGTCTTCTACAAGTATGGGAAGCTGTCCAAACTATCTGAAATTGTTTATGACAGCACCGCGGTGACTTTTGGGTACGATGAAACTACAGGCGTCCTAAAAATGGTGAATTTGCAAAGCGGTGGATTTTCTTGTACGATTCGCTACCGGAAAATTGGTCCTCTCGTTGACAAACAAATCTACAGGTTCTCTGAAGAAGGCATGGTCAATGCAAGGTTTGATTATACATATCACGACAACAGCTTTCGAATCGCAAGCATCAAACCCATAATAAGTGAGACGCCCCTCCCAGTTGATCTCTACCGTTACGATGAGATTTCTGGCAAAGTAGAGCATTTTGGCAAATTCGGAGTTATTTATTATGATATTAACCAAATTATCACCACGGCAGTTATGACACTGAGCAAGCACTTCGATACCCACGGACGGATTAAAGAGGTTCAGTATGAAATGTTCCGGTCCCTGATGTACTGGATGACCGTGCAGTACGACAGCATGGGCAGGGTGACCAAAAGGGAGCTGAAACTCGGCCCCTACGCCAACACGACCAAGTACACCTATGATTATGACGGAGATGGGCAACTGCAAAGCGTGGCAGTAAATGACAGGCCCACCTGGCGCTACAGCTACGACCTGAATGGAAACCTGCACCTCCTGAATCCTGGGAACAGCGTCCGGCTGATGCCGCTGCGCTACGACCTGAGAGACAGGATCACGCGCTTGGGCGACATCCCGTACAAGATCGACGACGACGGGTTCCTTTGGCAGCGGGGAGCGGATGTGTTCGACTACAACTCCAAAGGGCTGCTGACCAGAGCTTACAACAAAGCCAACGGGTGGAGCGTTCAGTACCGCTACGACGGGCTGGGCCGGAGGGCTTCCTGTAAGACCAACCTGGGGCATCACCTGCAGTACTTTTATGCTGATCTTCACAATCCAACCAGGGTAACTCACGTCTACAATCACTCCAATTCCGAAATCACCTCTTTGTACTACGACCTGCAAGGCCACCTCTTTGCGATGGAGAGTAGCAGCGGGGAAGAGTATTATGTGGCCTCTGATAACACGGGCACTCCGCTGGCCGTGTTCAGCATCAACGGCCTCATGATCAAACAGCTTCAGTACACGGCGTACGGGGAGATTTATTACGACTCCAACCCAGATTTCCAGCTGGTCATTGGGTTCCATGGAGGGCTGTATGATCCTTTAACCAAACTTGTGCATTTCACCCAAAGGGACTATGATGTCCTGGCTGGGCGCTGGACATCTCCTGATTACACCATGTGGAAAAAAATTGGCAGAGAACCCGCTCCTTTCAACCTGTACATGTTCAAGAGTAACAACCCTCTCAGCAATGAACTGGATCTAAAGAATTATGTAACAGGTGAGGCTTCATCACATTTATATTAAGTAACACTGCAGTTTGGAAGCTGATTTGGGAAAGAAATTTAATTTCTTCTTACTAGCCCATGGCTGAATCCTCCCATCAAGTGTGGGCCATTTTCCTTTTTGTGCTATGAAAAGGGCTGGCTAGTGCTGATCCTTTGGTTCTGCTCTTCCCTGAATGAAGGGTGCTAAGTGAGAAGCCATGATGAGTTATGGAGGGAAAAAAATAAAAATAGTTTTGCTGAATATTAAATTTCAGTGCAGCCATAGTGCTCTTCCTGTTGAACTAGTACTGCATGAAGATGTGTTCATTCCAATTCTATATCAAGAAAAGCTGAAATCACCTAAGGAATCACTGGCAGGTTGGTTCAGAATCACAAGCTAGAACTGCTCAGATCTCTTCCTTTCACAGCTACTTTCAGAATTAACTACTGACTGAGCCCATGGGCACATCATGAATTAGCACCCAGAATGGATTTAATTAAACCTCTTTTTACCATTTTTAATATGCAAACAGTTTTTAGTCATTAAAACAAAATCCTTGATGTTTTTTAAAATTATTTCATCCTGAAAGACTAAGAAATGTTATGGAGTGTGTAGAGCTGAGAAACAAAAGTAGTTTTGATCACATATGTTAGAATTGGGTAAAACTTGTAACCCCTTCTTAATTAGGAATAATTTTTCATTTAGTAACATCACACAGTACTTGAACTAGCTGCTGGCAGTTTCTAAAAGGAAAGGTAATTAATATGTCTTCAGGAAAAGCTTTTTTTTCAGTGTTGAATATGCAGTGTACAATAATTAGAGCAGTGATATCATTTTTAGAAAGGAGCAATCTTAATTTTAGCAGTAATTTGAATTTCAAGAAAAGTGTTAATTTTCTTCAAAGAAAATCTTAGCAAGTTTCATTAGTACATTGTGACCTAATAGGTATAACACACCCCAGATTCTACTGGAGCTACTCTGCAAATTGGAGATAGTGCAGTTTCTATCTGACAGTGTGAAAATAGTGATGACTGAAATTACCTTGGGATCAAATTCTGTTGTCCCAAATTCAACGAAATTCCTATTTTCATCCACCACTGT